>CAWUFW010022846.1:0-87186 GCA_963921515.1 Calotriton arnoldi | reverse complement strand
AGCCATACCAACCGACCGGCAACTGTAACCACACCATCAACGACATCGCCATGACATCGGATATGACCGGGACATGCACACTGTTCCCCATCACATCCAGGAACACCGCATGCAACGTGGGAGGCAGTGGCATGGGCTCTGTGCATCGCACCCACATGGACGGAACTGCACGAACAACCAGGACACAACATGGATCCAGCGCCCATGGACACACACACCGCTCAGTGGACATGAATAGGTCACCTGGAGTCTGTGGGTGCTGCACCCCTCCCACCCCCGCCCCGGGAATCCCATACCAGGACCTTTGCATGGACGACAAGTGCATACAACAACAACACGACCCCAGTGACTGTGACATGTCCAGTAACCACCACAGTGCAACAACAAGTGGCACGCCGCTGCATGCACGCAAGCACATGCCCTGATGTCATCTCACATGCACGCGTGCATGAGGAACAACCGCAGCAAACCTGTCACATGGAACTGAGATGGACTGTGCCCATGATGCCGAGCGGTCTGGTAGGCTACATGTATACCGTCTGTGTCAAAGTCCGCAGCTCCGCAGCCATACGTAAATGTACATTAGCACAGCCTTGGCCAAGCAGATGTAACCCCACACCCTATCCCATTTGTAATCATGCTCAGTATATCCTCAACATGTATCCCGCTGCCAGTAGTGTCCACTATACTGCATCACAGAGGACAGAAGACTCAATATAATGTTTGAAACCAGAACTGTCTCCGCTGACTCATTTCACAAGTACGAATGAGAGAGGATGAGAGTATGTGAAGTACACGGCAGTCGTGACATGACCATGTAGTCCACTGGTATTGGATGTCAACGCAAATGAGTAGCACTACTGTGGAAGACACACATGTGTCGTGTGAAGTCGTATGGACGCAGTGCTCAGGTGGGTGGGTGCGACGGGTAGATGCGCACATGCCAAGTTGGAGCACGCCGTGTTGGGAGGGGTCATGAACAGTACACCACCGCTTCCCTGGGCATTGTGAGAGGACACCTGTCGGGGGGAGTGAACACGTGTGTGCACAGCAGCCGGGCACACGTACAAAGCGGTACCAGGCGCACCGAATGCCCACCCTCTGTGGACAAGCTGGATCCTGTTGTGCGCCCGCCATGCCCCTTGACAAGGCACACACAGCCCCAGTCGACCAGGTGTAACCCCAACATAGTCAATCCACACAGGCGATACAGGGCACGGGATGGCAGTGGAGCATGGTGTGTGAGAGGTCTCCTCGCGCTCCTCCTGGTCATATCACGCAGGCAATAGAACCTCAACGTCCAGCATGGCAAAAAGTCAAATGGAAGTGTAGGGGGACGCACCACAGCACGAGCAGCACTCACGTCACGGGAGGTGGCTCGCACCATCCCATCCATTGCCCATCATACCAACCACGCCACATGCCATTGCGACTAAGTGCAAGCGCGTGCGCCACCACCCCTGAGCCCTCCCCAGAGAGGCCAAAGAGTGAATGTGTGGGCCATCAGCCACAGACGGACGCGGCATGGCCGCAAGGGCAGCCACAGCCACTGGGTGTCGCAGGTGGCGGATCCGGAAGGCGAAGACTGTGATGCATAGTCCATGCAGGCCGGGTCTCCATTTGGGGCACCACGCAGGTGGACGGCGTCCCGCCACACATCATACCCTGAGACAGCCCACTCGTGCAACTGGACCCACACATGCACTCCTTGCCCTCTCTGGTGCGAGCTTGGGGCTGCCTGTGCAAGCGCTAGCCTCGCAGGTGAGCATGCATATTGGGGGGCGAGGGGAGGACATGAGGGCTGGGGCGAAGATGACTGTATCACTGTCAGTTAGTACAAGGGATGACCCAGATGTGGAAAGGAAGAGATGTGTCCCGTGTGTACTGCAACTAGTCGCCAATCCAACTACCCCCATGTCCGGAATGTAAGCCCGCACCTAGGCCCGCCCATCCGCCACATCGAACATACCACCAGCACGACAACCTTCCCATTCGAAACACTGACTGGGGGTGGCGACCAGTGAACAATCATGTGTAGCCTACCCACGCGTACATGTGGGCCCTCCATGATCCATGTCACCTGCGGCAAAGACATGACATGCGCAATGAGGGAAGTGAGGAGAGCTGTCCGCCCCACGCGCAGAAGGTGCATCAGCTCCACAGACCCAGCAGCGAGTCCAGCAGGGGTCACATGTGCAGGGGCAGCTGTGCCTGGTGTGAAGGCACATGCATATGGACAGCACATCGACCAATGTGTAGTCTGCCCACATCCACAGTCCATCATCATGCGGACATAGGAATTGAACACAGGGCAACACATCTTAGCTGGTGCACCCACCGTGACCAACAATGCGCAATCATCGACGTACCCGCCCTGTGCATGGCCCCCACCCAACGGAGGCACATCCAGTGCCACCATCCCACACACACAAGCCTTCCACGGAACATGCTGTGTCCAATGGTCAGTACAGAGTCAGCGCCCATCTGGTGGATCCTGAACAGGAGACACATGCACACACATGCCAGCTCCCACTATGTACGACTGCCACCTGGCACGTGCAATGTAACCTCTCACCTGTGACGTGTGACTGCAAGCACACAGCCGTCTTGGCATGGGGCTGTCAATGTGGACACCAGTCAATGTTTCGGGAGCTGTGATCCGTACAGTGCTGTACATAGGGTGCAGTGCTGACACCTACTACTGTCTCATATCCCCTCGTGCCACAGGTCCCACTTGTATTGGCCGCTCAGCCCGTGCCCACATCGTCGTCGTCGTGTGCCATACTCATCCAGCCTCGGAAGCAGTACCATGCTCAGCAGACACTCATGTTGCCGTGGCGTTGCCGCTTGACGAATATGCAGTCAGTCCCCATCAGCACGCCCCGCAAGTCATTGGGGCCTAGATCCCCATGTGCATGCACATGGCAGTGGTATGTCTCACTTGCCATTGCCATTGTTGGGAGACCTGTGTAAGTGTATTGTGGCCGTGCCGTCCCAGCTTGACAGCTGGGCTGTGGCCCATGTGCTTGCTCAGTCATGTCAGTGATGTGTATGCGAAATTGCTATGTGCCGTGTTGCTTTGACATGTGTCCTCTGCCATTTAACCCAGGCGGAGACCGAACATTGACCGCCCATACCAATTGCTGGCGGACATGGACGATACAGAGGTAATCAGGAAGTTTCGGCTGGACAGGCCAACTCTGCATCGACTGTGTGCCATGTTAGAGCCCCATCTCCGTCCCCGCAGGGTGTATCCGACTGCTGTCACCCCCACGGCTAAGGTGATGGCCGCCATGCATTTCTTCGCCACTGGGTCATTCCAGCACACAGTGGGCATTGGAGGAGGGATGTCCCAGCCCATGTTCAGCAAGGTGCTGAGGGATGTACTGGCAGCCATGATGCTGTACCGGAACAGGTACATCCGCTTCCCCAGGGCTCGTGAATTGGCGGCAGTGAAGGGTGCATTCTATGCCCTTGGCAGAATCCCACACGTCGTGGGAGCCATTGACTGCACTCATGTTGGCCTTGTTCCACCACAGGCCACTGAGCACCTGTACCGCAACAGGAAGCACACGCACTCCCTGAATGTGCAAGTGGTGTGCCTTGCGGACATGGTGATCACCCACGTGTGTGCAAAGTTTCCAGGCTCGGCCCATGACGCACACATAATGCGCAACAGCATCTTGCCACGACTGATGGCCAATCTGCAACAGGATCGTGGCTGTATTGTCGGTGAGTATGTGGAGTGGTGTAGCGTGCTGGTTGTGCGATGCTGTCCCCTGTCCAGTTGGAATAGCAACGGTTCTCTGTGTCCCTCACACCCAGGTGACTCTGCGTATCCGAATGGGGCATGGCTGCTCAGTCCATTGAGGAATCCTCGCACCCCAGCAGACGATCGATACAATGAGGCACATGGGAGGACCAGACGTGTGGTCGAGCGTACCTTTGGCCTCCTCAAGTCCAGGTTCAGGTGCCTGGACCGCACCGAGGGTGCACTGGCGTACTCCCCACAGAAGGTGTGCCAGATAGTGGTGGCGTGCTGCATGCTGCACAATCTGGCCATTCGGAAGCAGATCCCCCTCATTGTGGATGACGGAGATCAACCAGGGCCCCAGCCCGCAGACCAGGACAGCTCGAGTGAGGTGGACAGCGGAGAGGAGGAAGCTGGGAATGTGCGCCAGCAGCTCATCGCCCGCTACTTCACTTGACGGTGAGTGTCCATGTACGACGGATGATGTGTCTGTATCTATGCAGGTGTGTGTGTGCTGTGTCAGGGTGGCCGTATGTTCACTGCGTGCAGTGTGTCAACGCTCCATGGCCAGGGTAGTATGCCACTGTTGGTGACTGTGGCATTGTGCCCTATTGCTCTGTGCGATGTGTGTACATTGCTTGTAGTTGTTGACATGTACTGTGTGATGGGTGTGTGACACACTCATTGAATGTGCTCCTGATCTGTCTCCCACCCCTAGGTCCCTACAGGCCCTCCGGATTCCATTTCCATGCCACGCATCAGGTGCCTTTCCGCCCAAGGTGGCCGTTGTATTCCGTACAATAAAGACACAGGGCACAAACAGCAGTTAGTGAAAAAGGTGCATTTATTACAAACTGTGACATGTGATTGTGTGTAAGGTGATGACAAAAGTGGTGCGTGCAGTGACAATGAGCTGTGGGTCATGGCTGCGTGATGATCAGGGTGTACCCACTGGTTCTATGTCCATAGTCCAACACACACATGCCATCCAGATGGCTGTGTGGAGTGGGATCGTAGAGCAAGTCAATGCAGTGGCTGGTCAAGGAAGGCTGGCGGAAGGCTGGCTGGCTGCCTCACTTGCGACTGGAGCGTGCGAAGTCCTCCCAGGAGATCTGTTTCCTCTTCGGACGGCCCCTTCCACGTTTGGGAGGGGGTGTGTGGTGGCGACCTGCTGGTGGTGGGTGAGGTGTGCTCACTGGCTGTGGACGCAGGGGAAGTGGACACTGCTGCCCGAGCCTGCGCCCTAGCAGGTGGTGGCGGAGGTGGTGTTGCTGGCCTTGCCTGTGACCCCACCGCCACCACCAGCTGGCCCATGAGGTCCACGAGTTGGTCCATACGGGACACGAATTGGCCCATATGGGCGTCCATGGACCTCAGCACCCCCAGCACCTCCCGCGTGTCAGTAGCAGACCTGGCCCATTGTCCTTGGGCCTCTTCATAGGCCCCAAGGACTCTGGCCATTTGAGGCAGGGCATGGCTCCCAGGGGAGGCTGGCGTTTCCCTGACCCTGCTCCTCCTACCAGTCCTGCTGCCACCGGCCTGCCCACTAGCCACATTGCTCACCACGGTCCTCGCTGTGGCTCCCAGGGTGGATCCAGTCGGCCGGGCCACCACCTGCGCTGGGGCTGGTGCCAGCGAAGACGTGGTGGTGGTGGAGGCGGTGGTGGTCGGTGCGGCGATGGTGGCGGTTGCGGCAGTGGTAGTGGCCGCAATGACCGTGGGTGTGGCCGCAACGACAGTGGCAGCAGGGGACTGGGACTGTTCAGCATCCCTGGATGATGGGTTGGTGGGTAGGAGGGGTCCTGGGGAGCGGCTGGGCCCTGCCACGCCAGATGGGCCAGCTTGGTGGTCCGTGTCCGAAGAGGTGGACAGATCCTCCAGATCCGTGTGTCCTCGTTGGGGGCTTGTAGGCTGGCTGTGCTGGCTGCTGTCTCCATCCCCAGCGTCCAGCAGTTCGTCACCTGTGGAGAGAATGAGATTTGTTATTGTGTTGCACCTGGCGAAGTATGTATTAGTCGTCTGACATTGGCAGTTCGTGCAATCTCGTACATGGGTTTCCCGGAGGCGAGTGTGTGGCTGTGGCATCTGTAGGTGTGTGTGCTAGGCAATGGGACTGTGTGCTGTGCACATGTGGCATGGGACGGATTGGCCATGCCGATGGGTGTGTTGCTTTGCCCCTACTCATTGTGACTCTGGTGTATGCGGGCTCCTGGCCCATCCTGGGTCTGGTTTGTACTTTGCTTTTGGAGTTCAAATGGAACGCTTAGGAACGCATTTGGCAACATGGGGGCCATGCCCCAGATTCGCATTTGGGAGGGAATATGCTTTTGGGGTTCAAATGGAACGCTTAGGAACGCATATGGCAACATGGGGGCCATGCCCCAGATTCGCATTTGGGAGGGTATATGCTTTTGGGGTACATGCTGTGAGCCATGGGTGCCGAACGTGACATGTGTTGTGGCAGCATGACAGTGCATGGTCTGAGGTGTGTGCATGCCTGACATGCCCTGCATATTTGCTGTCTGTTGTGGTTACTGGACATGGCATTGGACGCATCGTTATGAGTGAGTGATAGTTGTGTGCCAGCCAACGTATTGCAGTTGTCCCATCTCCTTGGTGTGCGTGCTGCCCTGTGCCATGTGCATCACTGCAGTGCTCGGGGGGGTGTGGCCCATGTTGTGTGTTGTTGCTCACAGTGTGTCGTGCGCTTAATTGACTTCTGGCACATGGTTGGTCATGGGCATGTGTCTTAGCGTGACTGCTGTATGTGTGGCAGCTGTGCGGATGACATGCCTTTCATGAGACTGGGGCTGACGGATGGGATGGATGGTATGTTGTATGTGCATGGTGTGTCTGTGTGTTTGATGGGTTCAGTGGTGTTCGTGTGCATTTCTGTTGTTCCGCTCTGTTGCGTCTAGTGTTGTTTGTCTTACATAGGCGTAGTTGTGGGGTGTGTGGTTGACAGGCAGTAGGGGCTACATGGACAGGACTTCAATGGTGTTTCGGTTGTGTGTGATGAGTTGCACAGTGGCTGCCGTGTGGTACTATATTCAGTGTGGCTTGTGCATGCAGACGTGGCTCCTTGGGTGTTGCTATGTCTGTGATGGGTCATGTGGGGTGTGAGTCTGCTGTTCTTGTCCGTGTGCACATTGTTCACTTGTTCGTGACGGTGGGCGGTGCTGCGTGTTCGTGTGCTACGTGACATGTCCCATGTGTTGGTGGTGTTATGGTCCTCATGCCTCCAGTAATCCAGCCCTGTCCAGTTTCCCACCTGCAAGTTGTTCGTGCGTGCACTGTACTGGATGCCACATGGCTCTTAGCGGGGGTGCTCCATGTTGCAGGTCTGTGGGGGTGGGGGGGTGTAGTGGGTCGTGGGGGTGGCTGTACACCCACTGACACCGATTGCTGTGGACCGTGATGTCTGCCTTTCGGCTGTCGTTGTGCACTGCGGTGGCTGACACGTGGGTGTGGGGTGTGGGGGATGCTCCTCCTTGCTGTGCTGTGGGACTGGGGACTGGTGTGTGTTGTACTTGGGCTGTCCACCGTCCCACCCACTGCACTTTGTGTTCCTGCCACTTACCTGTTACTTGTCGGTTGGTGCAGCTGTGCCTGACACATGGGTGTGGGGAGTGCTCCACCTTGCTGGTCTGTGGGAGTGGGGGCCTGGTGGGTGTTGTACTTCAGCTGTCTCCCCTCCGACCCACTGCACTTTGTGTTCCTGCCACTTACCTGTTACTTGTCGGTTGGTGCAGCTGTGCCTGACACATGGGTGTGGGGAGTGCTCCACCTTGCTGGTCTGTGGGAGTGGGGGCCTGGTGGGTGTTGTACTTCAGCTGTCCCCCCTCCGACCCACTGCACTTTGTGTTCCTGCCACTTACCTGTTACTTGTCGGTTGGTGCAGCTGTGCCTGACACATGGGTGTGGGGAGTGCTCCACCTTGCTGGTCTGTGGGAGTGGGGGCCTGGTGGGTGTTGTACTTCAGCTGTCCCCCTTCCGACCCACTGCACTTTGTGTTCCTGCCACTTACCTGTTACTTGTCGGTTAGTGCAGCTGTGGCGGACACATGGGTGTGGTGGGTGCTCGTTGTGGCGCTTCTGGCATATTTGGGGACCTGTTGGTGGTTACGTGGCTGGCTTAGTGTACACATGTCCCCACGCATCTTACAGTTGTTCGGTTTGGCCTGTGTGTGGTAGTGTCTGTTGCATGTGCGTGTGATGTGTTGTGTATTGTGTGCTGGACATGGGGGTGTTTGTCCCTGGGAGCTGTGGCATGGTGGTTGCGCATGTGTGTACATAGCGGTGTGCTGGTATACATTAGTTTGTACTTACCAGCCTCCACTCCCCCTGCTAATCCGGCGAGGATCTCCGGATGGATTACGACTCGCACCTTCTCCTCCCACGCTTTGAAGGTCTTAAAGAGTGCGGGATTCCCTCCGCCAGTGACGGCAGCCAGCTCTCTGTTTTTGCCCTCCTTCTTCTTGACCAGGCTCTTTACGTCATTCCAACGTTTGTTTATCTCGGTTCTGTTCCTGGGCAGGGTCCCGACTGCATTGACCTGGTCTACGATCCGGGTCCACATTCTGTTTCTGGTGGCTAGTGGTGTGTGCTGGACCATGTTCCCATAGATTTGTGGGTACACCTTGATGATCTCGTCGACCATGACCGTCAGCTCCATGGGCGTGAACTTGGGCATCCTTTGTGGTGCCATGGTGTTTGTGGTGCTGGTGCGGTGTGTGTTGTGTAATGTGCAGGGGGTTTGTGGTGCCGGTGTTTGGTGGTGGTGGTGGTGGTGGTGGTGGTTGTGATGTGTGCGTTTCTGTGGTGTGCTGCTGTCCTTGCTGTGTCACTGTGTCCTCTCCTCTCCTCTCTGGTTTGCAATGTAGCAAGGGGTTGTGGTCTGTGGGAGTGCTGCTTTTGTACTCACCTATGTGGGTGTGTCCTCATGGTCTGTTGTTTTCAGGTGTGTTGTGTCTGGGGTTCTGGCCTTTGTATTTTTTGTTTGTCCGGGGGGTGTTTTCGGGATGTGTACTGTGCTTGTGTATTTGTGCGTGCCTTGCTGTGTGGACTTGTTGGCCATGTTGTGTGCTATTGGTTTTGTGTGCGGATGGTTTCTGTGCAGGTACGTGGGCGCCATGGCTTCTGCCGTGTCGATTCTCATCGGCGTTGTTTGCGCTGGCGGGCGGTATATTTGTTATTTTTCCGCGCTCATGGCGGTGCGATCGTAATTTCACGTGCGGTGTGTCGGCCGTGTGGGCGGGCGGTTTTGTGTTGTCGTGCGTGTTTCCGTCCGTGGCGGGCGGTTTGACTCCGACTCGGACGATGGCGGGCGGTATTTTGTATGATTTTTCCGCCGATGGCGGTTTTCAGTTTGTGTACTCATAATGGCGTGGTCGGTGTTCAGGCGGTGTGTGCGGGCGGATTTTTGCCGCTTCCATGCCTGGCGGATTTTTTTACGCCGGTTATCGTAATGGGCCCCTAAGATTTAAAAAACAATCCAAAAATAACTGAAATTTACCAGGTATACATAACTGAATTAGGTATACTTGCACAGCCATGTATTTCAGGAGTCATCAGTGATCTAATATGTGAGGTCATAGGCAGTGCATCATAGCGGAGCACTAATCATAATTTCTATGACATAAAAGAACAACCTCATTATGTTTTTTTAAACATAATTTTGTTCATGTCTAAAGCACATTTTTAGGTTTTACAGTTTTGACTCCATCAATATGAGCTCAGGAGTGCAACACGTTTGTCATAAATGCAGAATGTTAGTGCTTTAGAACACTGAATAGTGGGAGGGGGCAAGGGCACATACTCGGGCAACAGTGGTTAGATGAGAGGGAGCAGGGGAAGAGGCAGCAAACTGAACATGCCTGCCAGGAACAAGGGGCAGTGGCAGCACAACAGACCATGCAGGGCATATGGGAAGGGCAGTGGCATAACAATGGACCATGAAGGACAGGGAAGAGGGGGCAATGGCAACAAGCCAACCATGAAAGAAAGATGAGAGAGGCTGTGGCAACACAGCAAACCAGGGAGGGCAGGAGGGAGGGACAATGGCAGCAAAGCAGACCATGGAGGGTAGGAGAGATGGAAAATGGGCACAGACTCTGACAATGGAGGGTATGAAGGAGGTGGCAGAGGCAGCAAGCTGACTACACAGAGCAGGAGTCAGGGATAAAAAGCAGCACAATAGAACACACAGGGCATGCATGAGGCCAGTTGCAGCACAACAGACCATGGATAGCAAATAGAAGGGTGCAGGTTCATGTACACGGGCAATGTTGTGCAGGACGGAGGGCAGTGATAGCAAGCTGACCATTCAGGGCAAGTGGAGGAGAAGTGGCAGCACCAACGGGCCACTGAGAATAGGAGGAAAAGTGGTTAGGGGCATGCATATGGGTAACAGAGGGCAGAGAGGAGGGAGGAAATGGCAGCAACCTGACCATGCAGCTTAGGAAGGAGAAACAGTGGGTGGAGGGGTCATAGGGTCATGGACTCAGACAACAGGGGTAGGCATCAGGGGCAGGGGCGGGGTTGAACAAGCTGACTATGTAAGGCAAGTTTGAGGGGCAGTGGCATCACAGCCAAACATGGAGGGCATGAGGGAGGGGCAGGGACATGTATGCAGACAATCATCGGTTGTGGGGGGCAGGCAAGGGCAACAGGTTAACCATGCAAATTGGGCTGAAGGGGCAGTGGAAGCACAGCACGCCATGGAGGGTGGGGAGTAGGGGCACACATAACAGAGGGAATGTGGGGGAGTAACAGACAGGAGCAGAAAGCTGGCCACACATGGCAGGTGAGAGGGGCAGTGGCAGCACAACTGACCACATATGGCAGCCAGAATGGTTAGTGGCAAAACAATGGACCATGGAGGGAAAGAAAGAGGGGACAAGGGCATTTACAAAGGACCATGGAGGGCAGAAGGAAGGGATAGTGGGAGGACTCAGACACAGAGGGCAGGGGAAAAGGGGCAGGGGCTGCAAGCTGAGCATGGAATGTGGGCAGGGGGAACAGTGGCAGCACAACAGACTATGCAGGTCAGGTAGGAGGGGCAGTGGTAGCACAATAGACTATGGAAGGAAGGAGGGAGGGGCAGCACAATGCACCATGGAGAGCAGGGGGGATAGGGGCATGCACCCGGAGAATGGAGTGAAGGTAGGAGGTGTTAGGGGCAGCAAGATGGCTATGCAGGGCAGGTGGGAGGGGCAGCAGCTCAACAGATTTTCATATGGCTGGTGGGAGGGTTTAGTGGGGAGGATATATATGTATGGGCCCAGAAGATGGAAGGCAGGGAGGAGAGGGTAGGGACAGGGCTGCCAGCGGACCATGCTGGCCGTGGGGGATGGGAAGTAGCAGCAAAATAGAAAATATGGGACAGGCTGGAATGGCAGTGGCAAATCAATGGACCATAGCGGGAAGGAGTAAAGTGGTGAGGGGTACGCACACAGATAATGGAAGGTCAGGGTGAACATACCCCAGTCTGCAAGTTAGACATGCAGGGCAGGTAGGAGGGGAATTTGGCAGCATATCAGACCATGCAGTGCTGGAGTGAAGTGGCAGGGGCATGGACTCAGACAACAGAGGGCATGGCAAGGGGGCAGGGACAAAAAGCTAGCCACGGAAGGCAAGCAGAAGGGGAGAGGGCTGCACATGGGAACATGCAGGGCAGGAGGGAAGGTGCACGGGCACGAACTAGACAACAGAGGGCAGGGAAGAGGTGGGTTGGGTCAGCTAGCAAAATATAGAGAGCAAGTGGAAGGGACATTGGCATTATAAAAGACCATACAGGGCAGGCAAGAGGGGGCAGGCGACAGACTTGGACAACAGAGGGTAGGGAAAAGAGGGGCAGGGAACAGCAAGCTGACTACAGAGGAAAGTCCTGTATTTGCAAGGGCAGCACAACAAACCATGGAAGTCAGGAGAGAGCGTGAGGGCACATACACAGAGAACAATGGGCAAGGAGGAAGGGGGTAGCAGCAGGGATAGCAAGCTGATCACATAGGGCAGGACGGCAGGGGCAGTGAGCTGTCCACAGAGGGCTGACAGCATGGGACAGGGGCATGCAGATGGTAAACAAAGGGCAGGCAGAAGGAAGCAGGGCAGCAATCTAACCATGGTAAGCAGGCTAACATGGGCAGAGTGGCTACAGTGGCAGGTGGGATGGGAAATGGCATGCAAATGGAGAACGGAGGGTAATTTTGGATTGCAAAATGGGGCAGTAGCAGGCCACAGAGAACAGAGAGCAGGGGGGAGAGGACAGGGGAAGCAAGCAGACCACAGACGGCCGATGGGTGGGGCTGGAGCATGCAAATAGAGAACATATGGCAGGCAGGAAGGGGGAAGGACTAGCAATCTGACCACGTTGAACAGGAGGTGGAGACAGGGGCACACAGATGGAGAACAGAGGACAAGCAGGAGGGGATCAGGAACCGGGGCAGCAAGCTGACCATGGTAGGACTGTGTCAACCCCTTGTTGCGAATGGTTGATAGGCTGTGCACAGTAGAGGTTGAATATGTTTTTTAAAAAAATGAAAATGTATTAAAAAACATAAACGGTAAATATATAATATATTTTATAGTTGGGTATGGTAATATGAGTCCCTAATATTCAAAAACTCCAGAAACTCCCCGAGAAAAACAAAGAATAAAGTGACATCATAATTATTTATCGTAGTAAGATCTTGGCTTATGTTAAAAAAAACTAGAAAGTCACTAAAAAGCCAACAGACAAAGTAACGTTATACTTAGGTGTTGAAATGAGTTAAAAATGAATGCTTAGCAACCCAAAAAACACAGCTATTCACCAGTTACTGTTCACTGAGCAATATAAACATTGCACCCCAGCCATACACTTTTAATGGCTCCCTCATGACATGTTAAATAACATAATTGATGATATAACTTATATGGGAGAAAAAAAATCTCCACTGCATGTGAAGAGTTACTAGTAGTAATGTTACACTCATAAATTCTGTCTTATGTATGCTTAGGTTTAAATCTACACTCAAAAATGGTGAATAGTGAAACAGAGTAGACTTACACATTGGTGCAGGAGTCTTGATGTGTGAATCTACATGTGTGAATATACATATGCTATAATGTGTCTTGCATCCCTGTGTTCTTTTTGTTTGTGTACACTGCAGGAGCGAAACAGGCTGCAAAAGCAGTTACCTTTTTTGCAAATAAATCAGATGTTAGCTTTAACAAGCGAATAAAACAAGGCAGAACAACAGCCTGTAGGATTTAGTATGCTATTCACACATATATCCACTTTTATTTTTATGAAAGAGCAGTGTCTTTCTTGATTAATTAATCGATTTTAACATTAATTTCATATAAAAAAATTCTGCAGCTGTTTCTGTCTCATCAACCTTTCTCCAGAGAAAAGGAATTACTATCACGCCTATAAGAAACCAAGCTTTAAATAAGTCAGTGAAATTAAAAATTATCATGTAATAATCGGTGCCATCTGCAACAAATATGTCATTATCCAAAATTGCGCGTTTGATCAACGTGTCATATCAACCACATAAAATTAAAAGTTATATCAAACGTGAGGAAAGCGCCAGATTACGACCAATCCCATCAGTAAGGCTCAAAAGGGAGATAACGTTTATTCCACATATTTAGCTCCCTAGTAAACCAATTACCCCACAAAATATCACCCTCTACATTTAAGCACAAAACACGTGCGAACTAATGCCTAATTAAATAGTAATTTCCTAAAAGTACTAAGGCAACACAAATTTGCATGAGAGAACATGATTGTCAAACTGCCTTCCGTTGGAAATGAGACTGCCAAAGGAAAATTTGATAATAAAACAACCAAAGTTAACAGATGTATTCCCATTTGTGTGTACCGAGATCTCCGCCACAAGTGTGATGATCTATGCAGCCTTAAATCCTACAGGAATGTGAGCTTTCTAAACTATGGGCCTCTTGGACGTTTGTGAATGCCCACAGACATGGCTATTTGCATTCGCAAACGTCCACACTGGTAAGGGCCAAAGATTTACTCCATCCAAGGGCCCTCAAAACTCTGCTTACAAGGTGGGAAGAGTAACTGATCACCCTTACCTTTCCTGCGGATGCAGGGTAAATGACTTCTGCATGGGGAAAACTGTTTTCCTTGTTGAAAAAAACACAAAAAATGAATATGTGCTTTAGTACTTGCGATCTGTAGCCTCCTGTGTGGTTCTCTGCTATTGGAAACCTCATACTGCAGAAAATATGATACAGAATGGAATGTCCCAGGATTACGCATGGAAACCTTCACCTGGCAATTTTTCCAAGCATATTTCTAGGAACGCTGGTAAATTTCGGAAAGTCATAAATGTATACTTACACCTGATTTTAATTCTGTGAGTGCATATTTATGACTTTTATTGTGACTCTGGTAACCCTGGGCGTAGTTCGCGAAGTAGCGCAACGCGAAGCTACGCGAAGTGCACTTCTCACTACGCGAGCTACGCGTAGCACTACGCGAACTGCGTAGTGCGCTGTTCGCGATGATTGCACAGTGCCGGATGCTTGTCCGCACTGTGCAATCATTGAAAACGGCATCTTGCACAGTGCGAGCTGTCTTTTACTGCCGCTCGAGTAGATTTTTACTCGAGCGGCAGCTTTCTCAACGCGGACTGGTAGTTTCTCATCGCGAGCGGTCGCGAGCATACGCGACCACTCGCAATGAGAAACCTGACCTCCCCGCGTTGAGAATCTCGCCGGGAGGTTTATTTTCCACGCTCGCGATCGGCAACTTGATGTTGCTGATCGCGAACGAGGAAAAAGTCTCTCCGGGATGTCATTTTGCTTGCTCGCGGTCGCCAACTTGACGTTGAGGACCGCAAGCAAGCAAAAAATGACCGCTGCACTACGCTACGCTACGCATGTTTGCACTGTGCTACGTGCAATTCGCGTAGTGCGAAGTAGCGCAAACTTCGCAAACTACGCGAGCGTAGCGTAGTGCTTTGCCCAGGGTTAGACTCTGGTCCATTGTATTGATCGATCGTCATTTTTAATTGGTGCTAGGGTGCCAATATGAATAATCAGTTAATATGAACATTCAAAGGCTATTTTTTTTTTTATTTCGTTCAGAAGCGTGAATTCAGTCAGTAAGCTTACCAAGATGACACCATGTTATCAATTATCAAGGATACTGTATTCCAGTGGCGCTGGAAGAGGGGATGCAGGGGGTGCTGCAGCACTTCCATAAATCCTTGATGGAGTTCAAATAGAGAATTAACAAAGAAGAGACTTGTGTTCAAATACAAACTGTCTCGTGACAGGGAACTTATTTTGACAATGTGCTGCTAATTGTTTTTCTTTTCAAAGGAGAGCTTTGTTTACCGTAACTTTCTCTTTCTGAGTGCTTAGGGTTTTTTAAAAATTTTAACCAGTCTCATTCTTGCTGGGGTAAAGGACAAACTGACAGCATTCAGTAGGTTTTCTAGCACATGTATAGATAAAGGCTTGGCTGCTGTGCAAAATAAAGTACAAATATTTCATTATTTATATATCAGCAGCATGGAAAGAACATTAAAGGCGCTTAAGTCAAGTGATCTCTCCTCAGCGCTGGGGCATAACTCCACTTTGGGGCCACTTTAATTGCACGGCGTCTGCCATCTCTCGCCTTGGTCCAACTTGAAGGAAATGTAACAGGTGGACTGTCAGGCACAATCACACTTTCCTCTGGGGACCTTCACAATTGCATAACTGTGGCTGCTATCTGCCACCCTTCACTGCAGCATTGGTCTGCTTATATACTGGTAGACAGTTGAACTAGGACCTTCCCCCATGTTAGAATAGAAATGTTCATGCTTGCGCATTGCCCTATGTAAGTTAGCATTCACAGCACCATTTTCTATTCAGGCGCCATTTTGAATAATGATCGAAACTAATCCTTTGCTGTTTCTGAGTAAAAGCCTCTGTTACGTTTCGTTTCTGCAATGTTAGGTTTTTCTTCACTAATGAATAGATTGTTCATATTAGTGCATACCTTTCTCACTAGATAGAGGCCCTCTTCCACTTGTCTGGTGGCGGGTGCAGGGTGAAACGACCTTGGGCTGTATTAGGTGGTGTGAGATATGAGAACCGAAACTTATCTTTTTTGTATTTCACTGTCTAGCTGCATCTGCTTGGAAAATTCCACTGTGGGCGTGCCTTCGCCCGGTTATGAAACGTACATAATGTATCTTTATGCTTGTCGATTTCAGTCCCTCTGCAGCACTCTTACCGACTGGGCAGACCGGGCTCCGCTCTGAGTGTATATGAGTAAACAGTTATTGGTTTGTATTCTCTACTGTCTGACCGACTCTTCATTTGGTACGGAAGGCTGAGAGGTGGTCATTGGTGACCCGGGTGACCCTAATCGAGTCACTTCCTTCTGTTGGCGCTCGAACAGGGACTCTTTCGGGTGATTGATCCATTCCCTTTTCGCAGATGGGGGGGAGGCCGAGGACATTGTCGGGTTGGACTGACGGCTCAGGGATCCCTGCACGAAGAGTTTTATTTGCTTGCAGCTGCCCCTTCTGTCCTGCCCGACGGTGCCTCGCCCAGTGGTCATCCCAACTGGAGTCCTGAACGGTGAAACCCTTGGATCTGACCGTTTGGTCTGAAGAGTCAGCAGTGGAGAATAGGTTCATTTATACCACTGATATCAGGTGAGTTTGTTTTGGTTCTTTGTGGATATGGTACCATTGTGGTTTGAGTTTGGTGCGGTCTCAGGACTGTTTTGATAAAAAGTACTTGCAACTACTTTCCAGGTAAAAATAACGAACTTGTTTTCCTTTTAAAAATGGCTGGCTTTAGCAAAGTTTGGAATTTGTGTTGTTGTTGTTGTTCTGCAGATGCTCGATTGGAAGAAGCTCATCCGGCGCCTCCTGAAGGCAGCCCAAATTTTGATATGTATGTGAAACATGGCCTTGGCCCTATTATGTTTAGTACATTATGGTACAAATATACGAGGGACAACGCCAAGTTGCAGTGGCCTCTGACGGGCACTTTTGATGAACAAAAAATTGGGTTTTTACAGGAGCTGTTATTTAAGAAAAGAAGTAGACAGTCTATGTTTGACTCCCTCAGGACTTGGCAGAAGGAGGCTAGACAGAGACGGTTAAAGATGGAAAGAGATGCCCGGAAGGGGAAAATGCAAATATTGACAAAGAAAGCTGTGGCATATGATAGAGAAAAACAAGAGTCCTGAATGGAATGTGAAGATAGGAGATTTTGGTTGCATATTGATAAGTCTTATTTGGCCAAAGAAGAAGACAATACTTTCGTAGAGGAGTTGTTGGATACTTGACCCATGCCTCCTTATGCCCCACAGAGGATCTATCCCACTGTTCCTTTACAACCACAACAGTCTGTTTCATCTGTTCTGGTTGCTCGCGTGTCTACGGCTGTTATTTTGACGGCTGCAGACATGGCTCCCCCCACTCCTTCTTTGTCCTCGCCATCTTTGACAACTGTGACCCCTAGTACATCTACTGTTTCAACTCCTGTATCTTCCGTTCTTTCTCCTCCAGTGCAAGCGTTAACAACGATTGTGCCTGTTACCTCTGTTGTTTCTCCCGCTATGGTTTTTCATCCTCCGAAGCCTTTGAATGCTGAGACGCCAGTACGTGGGTTTGACGATAGAGATTGGACGAAATTCAGGGAGCGAATTTGCCCGTTAGTGCAATCTGGGGTAGGGGATGAAGCGAAACGAGTAATAGCTGACTAGGCTGCGCAGAGGGCTCGTAATGCGATTTATGGTGTTGAGGATGTTTTGTGGAAATTGTGCGAGATTTTGAACCCTTTATACAGCAACATGCTCTTAAACATATGTCTGCTACATTGATTAGTCTCTGGCAAACACACATTGGGACAGAAGTGCCCTAAATTTTATTTGATATTAGAGATCGAGTATATGATACTGATTTGGAGCCAGGCCAAGTGTTTGGGAATGTTACAACCTTATTTGCCTACAGGGGTAGATTACATGAGGGGAGCCCTACCCAGGTAACTCAGTTTCCGATGCAGGAGGTCCATCCCATATATCACCCAGAAATACCTGAGTTAACGGATCAGCGTGATAATGTCACTAGACCGGCTGTGGCGGGCCGTTTCCAGGAGCAATGGGTTTATATTCCGTGGAAAACGAGTGAGGTTTTAGCCCTTAAGACTCATTTGCCTGACCCTAGGAAAAATCCTTCTGCTTATTATAAAGAATTAACAGAGGCTGCCTCTTCTACTGTAATGACTCTTGCTGATATTGAAATGTTGTATGGTCTCCTCGTTTCGGTTGATGTTTGGAGACAGGTTCATACTCAAGATCATGTCGCGGAGTTGGGTGGTACATGGGATGTGATTAAAGGATGGGAACAGGAAAGGAAGCCAGGTGATAAACCCCAGGCCAAGATACTTGCTTTGCCAGGTCGTATTATTACATATATGCATTCACTTATTCCACCTAAGAAGGTAAGCTGAGACAAATTGACAGCTTGTCGGCAGAAGAAGGATGAGAGTGTGTCTGATTTCTTTACCCAGTTTGAAGATACGTTTTTGGATTATAATGGGCAGGATATGTCTGTTGAGGGAGGAGTTCGATTGTTTGTTGATAGGTTTGTTTCTAACCTTCCTCCTTAAATTACGACTCTTTTACAGGCATCTGAGAGTACTTGGTCCACGTCTTCCCCCTCTTTTATTTTGAATATGGCCCAGTATTATGAACACCGAGATCAGGAGGAAAAGGATAAGACTGATAAGAAACATAAAGTTCTAAAGACGAAGGTGTTGTTGCAGCAAGCATTTTGGGGCAATAATAGGGGACGAGGTGGTCCTTCCAGACAGCTTTCCCGTACCAGCAGGCAGCCTTCCATGACACCTTTAGGACCAAATCAGTGTGCATATTATAAGGAGGAAGGTCATTGGCGTAGCCAGTGTCCTGTGCTTTTACAGAAAGTTGCGTCTCCTAGAGGGCGAGGTTCTGGTGGGAGAGGTTGTGGGGCTGATAGAGCTCAGAATGCTAGGGTTTCACAGGGGCGCTCTGACAATAATTACTTTGATGACCCTTGTGATGGACAGTATTATCATGATGACTACGATATGGATGAGGTGACAGGTTTGTCTTACAGCTAGGACAGCCAGGGACAGGCTACGGGACTAGTACAAATACCTGTAGATCAGCGTGGCCCATATGTCATGGTGGATTTGCAAGGATCGACTAAAGAATCTTTGGTGGATACAGGCACTACAAAAGGGTCTGTTTCCCGCCATATGGTCCCTGGGGTGGCTGTCTGGCCAGAATAACGTTTCAGTGGGTTTTTCAGGAGTACTAGTTGTAAGTCCCATTTCACACCCCCTTGCCCTTACCATTGGTCCTTTTACTGTAGATTCTCCATTTCTTCTTACTTCTGACTGTGGTGAAAATTTTACGGGTTTAGATATATTGAAAAAATTGCATGCTACTATTTATTGTTCCCCTGCAGGTGTTTATATTACTATGGGTCCGGATGTGAGTACTAAGCAGTGTTTGTCCCAGGATGCGCCCCTTCCATTTGAATTTGCTCATGTGCCACCTACATTGTGGGCCACAGGTGATACAGATGTGGGTCTGTTGCATATACCACCAGTTTCTATACAAGTTAAAGAAAATGCTACTTTACCTCATATTCCTCAGAATAAAAGAACGGGCTCCTCTTCAGAATATTCAGGATTTAATACAAAAGGGAATTGTTGAAGAAACGTCTGCAATGTTTGTAATAGTCCGATTCTTCCGATTCTTAAAAGGACACCCTCAGGCTCCTCTGAAGACAATGATAATGTTTATTATTTTGTGATTTATCTGAGTGAGGTTAATAAAATAGTAGTTCCACAGTTTCCGGTGGTTCCTGATATTACTACGCTTTTGACGATGATTCCTTCTACTGCTAAATTATTTTCTGTTATTGATTTGAAAAATGCTTTCTTTAGTATTCCTATCCATCCAGACAGTAGATATTTGTTTGGGTTCACACTGGCTGGTAGAAGTTTCAGATTCTGTTGCACCCCTCAAGGCTATATGGAAAGTCCTAGTATTTATAGTCAGGCATTAAAGCGTCAATTGGATTTAATGTCACTTTCTCCAGGTAATGTATTGGTGCAGTACGCTGATGACCTCTTGATCGCTTCTGATACGGAACAAGGTTGCAAAGATAGTACAGTCCAATTGTTGTTGCATTTGGCCCATCATGGACATAAGGTTTCTCTTTCGAAATTTCAGTATTGTCGACAGGAAGTCACCTACGTTGGTCACCTGCTGTCGAAGGAGGGTGGGAGATTGACCCCTGAGCGTATTAGTACCATTGTAAAAATGCCCATTCCACTAACTCAGAAAGATGTACTTGCTTTTATAGGTATTACTTCCTACTGTCGCCAGTGGATCCCAAACTACTTGTTACTAATCAAACCTTTGCTTACATTAACAACAAAAGCAGTGCATGAGCCTTTCCCTTGGACGCCTGAATGCCAGCAGTCTTTTGAGCAATTGAAAACTGCGCTTTGTTCGGCTCCAGTGCTTGGCACACCTAACTATGGTAAACTGTTTGTGCTCTATGTCCACGAGGTGGCTGGTTGTGCGCTTTCTGTCCTAACACAAAAATTTGGAGATAAGCAGAGACCTTGTGCTTATTTTTCTGCTGTGCTTGATCCTGTTGCTAGAGCCCTCCCAAGTCACCTGAGAGCGGTCGTAGCCGTGGCCACTCCAATCAGACAATCGGCTGAACTCGTACTTGATACTGATCTCACAGTTATGGTACCCCATGCTATGGATACACTTTTGAATAAGACAAAGACACAGCACCTCACCAGTGCACGTCGTACTGGCTATGAATTGACATTGTTTGCTAAACACATTACGATTAAGAGATGTGCTACTCTGAACCCAGCCATGTTACTACCCCTCCCCTCTGAGAATGATGCAGTTGATAAACATGATTGTATCCGGACGGAAGAAGAGACGAAGGGACGGGTAGACCTGACTGATGTTCCCTTATCTGACCCCCAAGGTGAACTAGATGTCGATGGCTCCTGTTTTAAATTACCAGAAGGCACCACCACTGCAGCTTATGCTATCACTATGTTGCGCACGGTGGTAGAGACCTCACAGGTCAATTATCAGTCAGTTCAAGCTGCTGAACTTGTTGCCCTTATTCGAGCTTGCGAATTGAGTGAACGGCTGGTTGTCAATATTTATACTGACAGCCAGTACGCATTTGGGGTTGCCCATAATTTTGCCCGGCTTTGGGCAGAGAGAGGGTGTCTTACTTGTGATGGCACAAAGATTCAGCATGGGCACCTCATATTGAGGCTTTTGTCCGCTTTAACGCTCCCCAAGAAACTGGCCATAATGAAATGTAGTGCCCACAGGAAGGTTACTGATGACGTGGGTAGAGGAAATGCTTTTGCAGATCAGACAGCTAAGGAAACGGCCCGAACAAAGATGAAACGCATGTTTGTAGCAGGTCCAGTTAGGTGGGTTCCAGAAGTTGTTATGTTTGAAAATACCCTTGAGATTGTTAAGGAGATACAGAGTGAAGCCACGATAGAGGAGCTGGCACAATGGCAGGGGAGTACAGCACAGTTGAATGAGGAAGGATGTTGGATTGATAAATCAGGGTAACAAAGATGGATGTTGCCAGATGCATATGTTCTTCCTGTGGTTTCTATGGCACATGGTCCAGCCCGTATTAGTGCAAAAGGCATTTGTAAATTGTTATCCCCTGTATGGCAGAATGACAATATTTCTAGGACGGCTGTGCATTTAGTAAAGTACTGCATGGTTTGCATGACGCATAATCCAGGGAAGGGTACCCCAACACCACCTGGTAATTTTGCACCACCCACTTTTCCTTTTGAAGTCCTTCAGATGGACTATATTGAATTGGAGAGATGCAATAATTTTAAGTATGTTTTGGTGGTTGTTTGTGTATTCAGTAAATGGCTTGAGGCTTACCCCACTAAAGATAACACAACAATTAAGACTGCAAAGGTACTCCTTAAGGAATTCTTCCCTCGTTTCGGCTTGCCCCGAATTATCTGGAATGACAACTGTTATATTTCATATAGGTACCCCAATATAGGTCTAGGTAACATCATACCCTTCACCTACATTCTCCCCTATACTACATACATAACGGATTTGAAGGACTGACCTTTTACCCAGTTACAATACTACACACAAGTACGTAGGGTTTTCCCCTGGACACTGGCCTCATAAATTATGCATGAGGATTCTTAGTTCCTTGGAATCACAGCAGGACCATCATCTCCTGCATAATAACTGTGTATAAAGTTTATTCCCGACGTCATCCTAAGTCCGACACTGGCACAGCAAGGTAGAACCCCTGGGGATACCTTAGGGTATATAAACACCACATCTTTCTGAAATAGTCAAAGAAGATCAGGACTTCCTGGCCGACACACTGATGCAAGACACTGAGGTTCCTGCATGCAGATACTCCAGTTCGCAGTGGTCTGACATCCCTTGCGGGTTGTTCAGCTCAAGACCACAACGGGGTCCCGCAGTCTCACTTCAGGGAATGGGGTTGGCTTTATCCTAGAGGGATTCTTGGCTTTACACCTACTCACATGTTAGGTACACTTAGGTACATCTAGTTAGGGTGCATCGTAGGAGTACGCATTTTATTGCCATGTATTCTATATACTTGCCTGTATTTATGAGTTTAGCAAAATGGTAGAAACCTACCACCTGTTTACTTTCTTAGTGCTGTTACTCATTTATATATGCTACTGTCTACTGGTGATTTCAGTGCACTTATTCTACGCTAGAATAACAACTGTTCAATAAATGCTTATTGAAAATGCCCCAACCGTTTATTCTGTGTATCTCTCTGAGAACAAGTGAGCATGAGTGACTGAGCGAAAAGTGAGTTACTGTTTCCACGGTCCTGAGGGATCAGGGTTGTCATGTTCGATAGTTGCCAAGAACTATTCTCTCCTTGGTAAGAGGAGGTTATAGTGGCATTGCGAGCTAGCTGGTACACAGGCCAACATACCTGGTGGGGGTGTCTGGAATCAGTCTGGACACCAGTCCCGCAGTGTATGTTGTCTAAACTCGCAGATCCTATATAGGTCTTATAGGAACTACACGACATGGCGCCGCCAACGTTGGTATTGGCACTTATTTAACAGTCAAATCTGAGTAGTTCAGTCGTGCTATTCTCAGAGACCCCTACTCACAATTTCCCCAGAGACGTCTGGAGTGGGAGGGAACAAAATCCGCCGCAGCTAAGTAGGAAAATTCCTATGTATTGGCTGTTGGTTTAACCAAGCTTGAAGTATACAGCGTTCCTAATTGTGCATAACATCTTAACTCAGTTCCCTTGAAACGCTCTCCTTTCTAAAAATAATGACTGAGCAGGGAGATGTAGATGAAGGGAATGCACTAAACTTCACAACAGAGGAAGATGATGCAGATTTAATACACATTGCAGAAAATGTTAGAAATGCCGTCACCCTAAAACTAGTAGCATATGGTGTTACAATTAGGGGTGGGCAAGTGACTTTCGTGATTGAGGCACACGAATCATATAGAACAGAGGTATTCTACTCATGGATTAAATTCCCGCAGGCAAATGCTTTGACAAAAACATTTCACTACTATGTCGAAGATGACATACCAGACGAATATAGTCCATATGAGGACATTGAAATTCCACTAACTTACCACAAACATTTTTACTGGTTTAAAGGCGCCCTCCCCCATACAAGAAATAGAGTAAGACTCGGCCCGCTCGGAAGAGACAGAGCAACTTGGCCAGTGCTAGCGGCCTACACACCACATCCTGACAATGACACAATGCCAGGAGGAGACTTACTAGTAGAGCATAAAGAATTAATAAGAATTTACAGAAACATGAAACAGTTTGTGATGATAACATTCACACTTTAGTCAACACCAGCTACACAACCATGACCAGTCCAAAATAATACAACCAATATTACACCACAAACACTGCACGCAGTGATGGGTAAAATGCCCACTAAACGTGAACAAATGCCCTTCTGGATAGCACAAAAAATAACACAGCTGGAGGCAGTGTTTCCACACACTGGTCCTAAGGAAAAGCATAGAATACTGACAATTTGCTTGCCGATGGGGACAGCTCCCTCTATAGAAGATTGTACCTCTTGAGGTATAGTTTTCGCTGCAATATATACCAGGACTCATGGTATCCCTTCTTTAGCGGTAATACCAGATGTATTAAGACAAATACAGAACGAGTATGGAGCAGAACCTGCTCTAAACTTAGGGATGAAGTTGTTAAATAACTTTGCCCAGGTATCTGCGATAATATTAGCAACTATTAAAGGGGAAGCAGCATCAGTGGCAATACGCCAATGTCTGAGAGATTTCACTCCATCACAACAGGAGACAGAGCTACCTAAAATAATTGAAACTGCTTATGCGGAATTAGGTAGAGACAGTCTGGGAGCTAGACCTGTAAAACCTCAACTAGTGGGAGGTACAGATAAAGAACAGGCAAAGCAAACACCTGTTTCTTCCAAAAAGAAATTGGACAATAATAAACAGCAAAAGAACAGATCTCACTCCAGGGGAAAGTCTCCTCAACAGGAGCCCCCAGAAAGGAGATATAATTTTAGGAATAGAGATAACATTAAAAAACCTGACAGGTATCAGGACACTGATACACGTTCCTCTCGTACCTTTCAGGGTTCATCAAAAAACTCAGAGAGGGAAGGACGGTCAGAACAGAGTCAAGAAGAGCGTACAAAGCCCAGAGACAGGCAACGCACTTCGGACTACACTTCAAAGAAAGAAGAAAATCCCAAAGCAAAACCTCAATTTAAAAAGAAGAAGGTAGCAGGTCTCAAAGTTAGACATGGCCAGAATTCTGAGGACTCAACTACTAAACGGGGAATGGGCTCTGACAATGCTAGACAGCGCAGCAGAAGTAACAATAGCTCGCTGGAACCTGATGGAATTTCTTGTCGCAGCGGAGTTGAGTGAGTATATTACGGTGGAAACACCAGATACTAGGGTGAGTGTCCCACACAAGTTACATGAAATAACACTCCAAATGGAGGGGGACAAGCCCAGACAAGTTAAGGGTCTCTTTTGGGAGAACCTGACTTCTGGCTACGACATCTTATTAGCAGAAAGAGATTTGCCGCCTACTATTGTTATGGAATGCCCAAAGGGGGAAACTGTAATTTTTCCAGCTTTCTCCGACCTAGTCTCAGCACACCTAAGACATACATATGCGCAGGAGTGGGCGGTAGCCCTTGCTCCAGCCTTGTACCGCAACCATGTATGGTGGGATGAACCATCACCCCACCACGTAATTCCAATAAAAATAAACCCAACTCCACAAAGGCAGTATCCCATAAACCAGGAAGCTAAAAAACAGGTCAGGGAGATCTTAGATCAACTTGAATACCAAGGTGTTATTGAACCATGCACCTCATCAATGAATAATCTTTTGTTTCCTGTAATGAAACCCGACAATTCCTATAGTCTAGTTTTAGACTATAGACACCTGAACTCATGTACGAAAACATTTGCAGTCCAGAATGCACATAGTGCTGCATTAATGAATAACATTGTGCAGAAAAAATACAAAACAACATTAGATATCTCAAATGGATTTTTCTGGCAAAACATAGCGCCTGAAAGCAGATATTTGACAGCCTTCTCAGCGCTAGGGTCCTAGCGTCAATTTTGTCGACTCCTCCAAGGGTATAAGAATAGCCCAGGGTTATTCTCAAGGAGGGTAACAGTTACTACAGAATTTGGATGAAGAAGCATTATCCTATATAGATGATATTTATCTGGCGGATGATGACTTAGAGGAACACATGACCAGGGTGAGCACCTTAATCGCGGCGTGAATTCCGCCGCGTTGCGGCGGTTTGAACGAGTGGGCGGGGCCGCGTCAGCCATCGGACGTGCGCAGCACTACCGAGGTAGTGCTCGCAATGGCCGTTGGCCGACGGACGCAGCGAAGGAGATAATTTTGGGTTTCGCCTCTGAGGGCTACAAATTAAATTTTTAAAAAATCGAAAATAGCCCACATCAATGTCAATGGCAGCCCACTTTTTAGAAAAGTGTGCACTACTACCACCTCCAAAATCATTAACAAATTTACAGTCCATACTGGGATTTTTTAATTTTGGCAGCACATACATTTTGGATTACGAAGAGAGAGTAAAACCTTTCTACGACCTAATAAGACCTGAGTTTTCAGTTAGACAATGGACACAGGAACACACAAATATACTTCGTTCCATACAAGCTGATATGATATCATCAAAACACTTACAGACACGCATAAACATACGCAAACTGGTGATCCACTTAGTCGCAGGTCAATCAGGGTACACTTACTTAACCTTCAATGAAGGTGAAACGGTACCAATTGTATATAAATCGTATTTGTACACTAACGCTGAAATGCGTTTTGCACCCACAGAAAAAATTCTGACAGCAGTACAGACTGCTGTAGTGGGAGAAAGAGCACTGGCTCAGGGGAAACGAATAATTGTCATGAACCCGGTACCGGCCTTAGAGGCTGCCACAAAGGCAAGCGTCCCAAATGCAAAAGCGTTATATCCAAGATGGATTCAATGGGCTAATTCTCTCACTGCAACAGATGTAGAATACAGATATGATCCTTGTCTACAAACACAAGCATTCCTGCAATATGAACAAGAATATCCTCTACCAAATGAAATAATGCCTCTAGATCGGTATGAATACATTATTTATACTGACGGATCTGCTCAACCGGCCATAGGGAGTAAGCAACAATACAGTGCAGCATGCGCTATTGTAAAAGGTAAGATGCAGGACAGCAAGTTCAGTCCAAGCTGTACAAAAACGCAGTCTCTCGGAGTCTGCACGGCTCAGTTGGTAGAATTAAAAGCACTACTACTGGCACTGATAAATATGGATCCAGAATTCCCCACACTGATAGTGTGTGATTCCCTGTGTCCAGTCATACAACGAATACCTCCACTATTGGGGACAAAATGGGTTCAGAGATTCAAAAGGTGGCACAATGAAACACTGATGGCGTTCACTTTGAAGGGAATTCATTGGCTGATGAAGCCGCAAAGGGGGCAGTACGCACTGCATCCGTAGCTGCAATCACCCGTTCAAAAACTAGGGTAGACAGTAGCACAATGGTAGCTGTGATTGCTTCGCGCATTAACAGCAAAGCACTACCTAAAGGTTTTCCACTCAAGTACTCCTACAA
This sequence comes from Calotriton arnoldi, assembly GCA_963921515.1. Lineage (NCBI taxonomy): Eukaryota > Metazoa > Chordata > Amphibia > Caudata > Salamandridae > Calotriton > Calotriton arnoldi. The sequence continues at coordinate 60,169 of CAWUFW010022846.1, read as the reverse complement.
GTTAGATGCAAACAACGTTCCATTTGCTCAGATTGCTGGAGTGGGGGATAGAGTAATACCAAACATGGATCGCAGGTTAGGTTTAATCTTGGCTGCTAAATGGGTGTGGGTTCTGCTCATACAGGAGTTAAGGCGACAGTTTCTTTACTGAAACAACGCTATTGGTGGCCAGGGTTAACAAAGCAGACCAAAGACTTCGTCTTAAAGTGCGATATCTGTCAACAGATAAAAGGGTCCACCATAGCTCACCCAGCGCAGACAGACCACTCACGTGCATTTACCTTGACCACTGCAGCCCCTTACAATCAGATGGGGCTTACAAGTATATCATGGTGGCAGTGGATTCCTGTTCGAGATTCTTATGGGTATGCCCCAGCGCTCGGCTGATGCCCAAAGTCATTTGAATGGGAAAGTGATTAAATTGATTTGTGAAGGTCTTCATGTAAAACAGAAATTTCATGCTGTCAATCATCCGCAGTCAGCGGGTTTGGTTGAGAAGTACAATGGTACTCTCAAACTGAAACTGGCAAAAATTCAGGAGACGACACGGTTGAAGTGGCCAGATGCTTTACCATTAGCTCTTTTGTCGACAAGAACAACCACCCCTTCTTGAACAGGATTTTACCCTTACAAGGACGTGTTTGGACGCCCAGCAAATGTCTGGGGCATCCCGTGCCCTCGTAGGTTCTCAGATATTGAGTACCCTGTGTTGCTTGATTACCTTGGCCAGTTAACAGAAAGTTTACGTTCTATTCACCAACAGGTGCGGGAATTCCTACCTTCCACACCAGAGGGAGCCGGCCACAACATCCAGCCTGGTGATTATGTTCTCCTTCGAAATTTTCAGAGGAAGAAAGGTTTGGAGCTACGCTGGAAGGGTCCTGAGCAGGTTCTGTTGGTGACACGGACGGCTGTAAAGGTCGCTGGTTGAAAGAACTGGGTACATGCTACCCATTGTCGGAGGATTCTTTTGCCGTTACCCTATGGCCAGCAGTGGGTCAAGGACGGCATAGGAGACAGGGAGTGCGACAGGTGCCCAGGTTTGTTCCTTTCAGCGATGCCTAGTTAACATGGACGCAAACGGATAAGGAGAATGAGGATGCTTTAAGAGAGGCTGTTCCCCTAGAAATATGACCTATCCAAGAGCCTTTGTTCACTGATCACATGGTGCCTGGGGTTACAAGGTACAATTTGCGCCCTTGGCTGAGGGATTCTGAGTCTAAGGAGAAAAGTGATTAGGGATGGACTGTACACGATAGGTTGTACTGCACTCAGTACCAACGGCATTAGCAGAGAATTAGTGGAGAATTTTGTATTTACTTTGTCCTTAATGTTAGAACATTAGTTAGGGAGACAAGATGTATACCATTCAAGTACACCATCTTTATCAACGTGGGATACATTAACAGAGCTTAGGACAGAGAAAATTTCACCACAGGTGCTCAAGAGCACCAACATTTGATGGACAATAGGAGCCTGTACCAGTGAGGCTCTGACGGACACTGGGAACTTGTATATCTTTTTGCATTTTGGCCCCCTTTACTATACGTTATGCATCCCTTTGGTAGAAAGGTTGCTGAGGAAGAGCAGCCAATGGTTTCTTGTTGCCCGGCATGATATGGTGTGGACACGAAAACGGAAAATAACATGTGTTGGTCTTGTTGTTTTGTTACTGATAATATTGTGTGGGGTATCATGGGTTTTGGAAAATGATTGAAGTGTACCTTTACGTAGTTAGGGTAAGGTTTTCTCCCCAACAAGAGACAAAAGAGCAGCCACGAGTAATGTATTTTTGGAGACACATAAGAGGTTCTTCAGAGAAGGGACAGCCTGTTACCCCACTCAATCTGTCACTAGTCTGTGGTCTGCATACGCATTATCACTTGTGAATTATACGTACACTCGGCCACCTGATTTAGTAGATGTAAAAGTAGTGTTTGGTTTTGGTTACTCGGGCCATGCCTGTACCATAGAAAACCATTGGGGGAGGGTTACCCCTGTTGCGATAACAATACATACTGTGATCATTTCTACATGGATAAACAGAACATAACATTGGTGGGTTGGCATTACAAGGAATTGACAGTTCCCCAGGAAGCTCGTTATTACCCTGCTTGTTGCCCTATTATCAACAGTACTGATACTTCATTATATATAAATTGTTCAGGGATAGTATTGTATAAGGAGACGTTCCCTTTAGTGAATTCAGAAGATCCAAGTACCTTTGGGATGAATTCCTGGAACTCTGCGGTGGATTATGATAGGCCAATTTATGCACACCCAGGGTTTTTCTTCTTGTCTAATGGGACTTATTCCAATGTCCATTTTGGTACGAACGATGTGGCCCTTGGAATGGTACTGGCTTTGGGTGTGCCTTGTAAACGTGCGAAGCCTAAAGTAAGATGGGTCAAAAGAACACTGACCAAAGAGTTCTGTGAGGGGGTGACAGATATAGAGGTCAATAATTACAGCAATGGTATTACTTTTGGATACATTCTTTCGTCTATTTTCACATTGGGTGGTACTTCCATGGCTCGAGATGAAAAGGCCAGAGAATATTTTCGGTGTAAGCTACAAATTTTATCCAATACTACCGTAGCAGCTTTACGCGACATCACCACTCAGTTGGAGAGTATGCGAATATATTCGGAACAGACTAGATATGCAGTGGATTTCATTCTGGCTAAGAGTGGTGGTGTATACGCAGTAGTTGGTGATCAGTGTGTAGTCGGGATAAAGAATATGGAAAAGAATATTACCAAGCATATTCTGGATATCCTTGAAAATGTCAAAGGAATGGAGAGTGGGAATTGGAGTTGGTCTCTCTTTGGTAGCTGGGGGTGGATTTTTGAAAAAGTGATCTATCTCATTGCGATACTGTTGCGTTCTTATTCAGTGCCTTCCTTTCTGTTTCTCTTACTGTACCACTATTCTCACACCAAAACGGAAGATATCAATTCATGATACCAATGCCGCCATAATGATTGAAAAAGACATAGACGACTTGATAAATATAGACGAGGGAGTTTTTGAGACTTCCTCCCTCCTCACTGTTTCACTTCCTGATGTTGATAATATGGAATGTCCCTAATTGCTTATTCATGCGATTTCTCCCTGCTGTTTGTAATTTTACATGTTATTAGAAAATGTTTTAGCTCATGCTCAAAGGAGGGTCTGTTAGAATAGAAATGTTCATGTTTGCGCATTGCCCTATGTAAGTTAGCATTCGCAGCACAATTTTCTATTCAGGCGCCATTTTGAATCATGATGGAAACTACTCCTTTGCTCTTTCTGAGAAAAAGCCTCTGTTAAATTTCATTTCTGCAATGTTAGGTTTTGCTTCACTAATGAATAGACTGTTCATATTAGTGCATACCTTTCTCACTAGATAGAGGCCCTCTGCCACTTGTCCGGTGGCGGGTGCAGGGTGAAATTACCTTGGGCTGTATTAGGTGGTGTGAGATATGAGAACCGAAACTTATCTTTTTTGTATTTCACTGTCCAGCTGCATCTGCTTGGAAAATTCCACTGTGGGCGTGCCTTCACCCGGTTATGAAACGTACATAATGTATCTTTATGCTTGTCGATTTCAGTCCCTCTGCAGCACTCTTAGCGACTGGGCAGACCAGGCTCCGCTCTGAGTGTTTATTAATAAACTGTTATTGGTTTGTATTCTCTACTGTCTGACTGACTCTTCATTTGGTATGGAAGGCTGAGAGGTGGTCATTGATGACCCGGGTGACCCTAATCGGGTCACTTTCTTCACCCATATCATGTCTTAGTATAACCAGTGTGCTATGTTATTTTATATATAATTCATTGAGTGTAGGCCTGGGCGGTAAAATTCCGCTCCACTCGCGGAATTTGCGGAATTTTGGCAATTCCGCGTTCCGCGGAGAACGCGGAATTGCCAAAAATTCTGCGATCCGCGGCGTAGTGGAACTTTTTCCTTGTTCGCGCTTTCAAAATGCGTGTTTGTGCGCATGGGAGCGAGTTACCGGGATCCCTGCGTTCACCGATGAGTTTTCCTGTCCGTTCGCGTGCGCCACGAGATTTTGGTAGCAGGCCGCCCGATCCCGCGAGAGTGTGCGATCGCGAACATGTCATTCGCCATCGGACATCCGCATTTGCGAACAGGAAACACGAATCGCGAGCGGGCGGGACAAGTGAAACAAGATGGCCACGCCAATTGGCGACCGCATGGGCAAGTTTGCGAGATATTTCCCCCCGAGCACGCAAACAGGGTCCCCGAACAGGAAAAACGCATCGCGAACGGGCAGAACAAGCAATTCCGCGTGCTCGCGGAACTCTGCGTAGCTCGCGGAGATTTTTTACCGTTTTGCGGAACTTTGCGTAACGCGACTACGCAAATTCTGCCCACCCCTAGTGTTTATGCCTTGCTAGACTATTACTTAACAGGGAAAAGTGTGGCACTGTTTAAGCGTGTATTTGATTTGTTCAGTTTTAATCCAGCAAGGCACACATGCACTATAATGGTTTGAAACCAGGCAAACGGCGGGCCGTGTGCAGTTTTAATGTCCTGTATTCGATTTGCTCAGTGCATTTTAGGTTTCGCAAGGTACATATGAATTGCAATGTTTTTAATTGATCAAGCAATAAACAAACAAATAAATAAAATAAGTCAAGTGATGGAGATGTCTAGCACCCCCACTCTAAATATTCTTCCAGCACCACTGCAGTATTTAAAACTGGGCCTAACTTTGACAGATCATTATTTTCAGGTGTCTTAGTTCAATTTGCAGCAAGAATACAAATACCAGAATTCATAAGGTTATTGAATAAAAGCAAGGAGCTGTTGATGTGTGTCGCTAATGGCAGGGGTCCATTTGTTAACCTTATGCCCAAACCTTGGAGAAGTATAAGAGTGGAGTATTGTTCTACTAGAACAGACTATTTCAAAAGCATGACTTCATGTTTTATAAAAAAAAGCTTAACTTTTACTCCTCCTTTACATTTTATTTGTGGAAAATATATTTGATTTTCCAGCATTAAGAAGCATACATTTATGGACATGAAATTATAACAACTATGGGTTCTTTTCTGTGAGAACGTGAACTATTAGTTGGGGTGGATGGTAGTCCACCGCAAGTAATAATATGAATATTCTTGTTAAGTTTAATGAAGGATCAGTAATTCAAACTTGAGCTCAACCCATGGTAGCTATGGCACAGAGCTGACAGGCTTAACTTAAGAAAATATGCAAAGCACTTAAAAGTGCCAAAACTGTTTAAAAACATGTCAAAACTACAACACAACAAACAGCCCACACCAATCAATAAAAATAGAGAATAATCTAATGAACAAAATGAAAACCAAAACGACAAAAATCCAACAAGGCTACCAGAAATATAAATATTTAAAGTTTTAAATAAAAATAGCACCAAAAAACATTTAGCGGCAACCACTGTCAACTGATTGCACTTGACCTGTACTCAGGCATGATTTAAGACCAGCCACGATGGAGTGCCGGTCCGATACCGAAACCATGTTCGTCCCAGACAAAAGATTTACCTTCTGCGAAATGAAAGTAAAAAATCCTCAGCCGGTAAGGCAGCAGTCTGTGGCTAAAACGGGTTTCACAAGGCGATTAGCTGTTGGCTGAGGTCTCTGTGAAGCCATTGCCTTTTGGCAGGAAAGACATGAGTGGGGTAGATTCAAAGTTTGCCCCCAAAGAAGGTCCCTCTCCATCAGGATATTTTTGGCGCCTTCGCTCGGTGAAGTATTCTGTTTTCGGACTTAGCCACTTTTTTTAGAGCCCTGATTCCTCCAGAGAGGCAAGGTTGAAAGATGTAGTCTAACAGGGCTCCACGTGGCTGTATAGCCTCTCCACGTTATCCCGCTGAAATGGATTTTCTGCTGCGGAAAAGCTCTGAGCGGTAGCAACCTGAATCCCTAAACCAGCATCAATTCACCTTTGTCAGATTGGCTTTACAGTTTTGTCCCAGGGTTCCAGATATATTTGGAATCAAAAGGTTTCAAAGTCCTATGTTTCTCAGTATGTTGTAAGGAGTACACTTTGACACAATTAAGAGTCAAAGGACTTAAGAAACAGGACTTGGGGTCCAAGCCTCACTCCAGCAGAGGCCACCAATAGGTCCAAGCAAGGTCAAGTTGGAACTGGTCAGCTGGACTCTTCAGGACAAGGGCTTCTAGCAGCTTGTTGTGTCCCTGTAGCTTAACATGAGGTTACCCAACTGAATCTTGGAGTCCACTTCATTGTCCTGGGTACAAGTGGGAGCAGGCCCATAATTTCAATTCTCCTCACAGATCTCAAGAATAGGTGCAGTCCATCTTCTGTCTCCCAAATGTCCAGTAGTGAGCTGAAGAGGGTGCCAAGGGTGTCACATTTATGCATGGGACTAGTCTGTGGGTGGCGGTGACACCATTATCCTCTCTAACAAATAGGGAAAAGGTCCAAGTTATAATTCTACCCACTTTCACAACAGTTCCTATGTGGACTTCTGCAAACATTCCAATAGTGCTGATCTCTACCTAAATCCAACATGGCAGATCCTTTCTTTCCCTGTGCAGAGCTCATCTTCCCGCCATAGAGGTGTGGCCAGGGAAGTGAGCAACCTCTGCTTTGTGGTCACTCAAAACCAATTCTGGATGCAGCATCTCTCCCACTGGGATTGGTGCCTGGATGGCTAGGGGGACAAAGGATGTGGAAAACCTTGGTTTTAGCTACACCTGACTGTGACAGGTTAGCCCTTTTTTAAGTTAATTATCTTCCTGGGCACAGCCTGAGTTGTCATCCTGTCCAGAAGAATAGAACACCTCCCCTAACCTAAGGCCTTTGTCTCAGCTCTTGGAACAAGTTAAACCCCTCATTTAGGGGTCTATTCAGCTCCTGGGGATCAGTTGGAAGCACCAGATTTGGCGCAATTGAGTTCAGCCATTTTGTGTGTAACTCAGTCTTAAATTCCCTATAGAAATTGCATTGGGAAATTGAACCCCCCCCACCCCCCTTTCTTTTCACCCTAAAACTTTCAAGGAAAGAGCTGAGGTAGATGAACTTTAAAAAAAAGTTTTGTGAAGATTTGTCAAATGGCACCAATGTTATTAGCAAATCAAAAAATTAATTTCCTATGGTAATGAGGTCCTAACTATGACTGAACTACAACTGAATGGAATTACATAATTTTTGGTAGTAAGCTAGATCTTTACCCAGAGAGTGTGCTTTTTATGATTTGGTGTAAATCAGTTCAGTAGTTTTTGAGAAATTAAGGTTAAACATGTATAGATATATGGGCCCTTGGAAATGCAGCCACACAACTTTAAAAAATAGGGCAATCTGATTGGCTGAGGGGCCTTTTATCCCTTTGGATACTTCGCTCCAACATGAGAGCTAGAAAGAAGTTGTCAGTGTGTAGGCACAAAATCACAGCAAACTGAGTGCTCCAGTGTGTACGATTGCTTTGTCTTCATTTAGAATTTGTCAAGGAAGTAGTTCTCCCCCCCAAAATTGTTTTTCCTGCTTCACCAAACTTATGATTCCACACCTCATTTAGAGGTAGGAAAACTTTTTTTTTTCTGGTGGTGGAACCTCAGCTGGCTTATGTGTCAAAACCCATGATCTGGTGGTCAATCTGCTGAAGGACCACTAGCTCACAGTGGCACCAGTGGCACCTGGATTAAGGCAGTTGATTTTACCAGACCAGTTCTGCAATGCAAGGCATGTTGGAAGCAGGATGGAAAACAGCCAGCATGTCATTGCCATTTGTTGATTGCTTTTCACCATAACGTTCTCATTTAGGGAGTTGTTTGTCGAAAACAATAGAGAATCTAGAGTTGACAAAAGCAAATTGGTGGTCCACTTGGCATTCACCTGTGCCTACAGAGTATTCACTTTTTTACCAGATGCACAGTAGACACATAGGTCCAGATCAGGTAGGTGGGAATCTCTAAGTATGACAGGCTGCCTTCTACCAGGGGGCTGAATACTAGGACATCTGCACACTAAGAAGGCTTTTGAGAAAGTTGTTTAGTAGTTGGGCTTGATTAGTGTCCACTGCATGTAATAAAGTCACTGTCTTGCTAGGTTCAGTCATAGGTTTCAGTAATTTAAACCTGACCTCAAGCCTTTGTAGTTGTGGCTTACAGCAGACAGGCTTAGCTCAGAGACAATGTGCAACACATTTAGAAGCAACAAAAAAGCTGAAATTTCAAGAACACAACAGAATAAGAATCCCACTCACATTTATAATAATAGAGAAATACGTAATTTACAAAATGACACCAAAATAACAAAAATGCAATAAGGGAACCAAAGAAATGAATTTGTAAAGATTTAGGTGAAAATAGAACCAAAAAGTGCAAGGCGACTTTGATAGTCCATGGTTGTGGTAGACCTGGACCTAGGCACAATTTGAAGCCAACCACGATGGAGCACAGACCAGATACACATAATTAGCTGGGCCAGCTAGGGCCTGGAAGTAGGGCAGTTTGATAAAAAGTCTCTAAGTACCAACCTGAAAAGGGACTTTTTTTCTGAGGAAAACTCTTCTCTGTGCAGGACAAACCTGAAATTCAATCCAACGCTATGGAACTGCTGGTTGGATACTATTCACTATCGGTCCACTTGAAGCTCTTGAACAAAAATCTTGAAAAACTTCCCAAACTTCTTTTGGTGCCAACACAACCACCGGAGTACACTTCCAATATACCCAGGACCTCAAGGGAAGCTCCAAGAAACTTTCAGTGTGTCAAGTACAGGGGAACTGCAAAGGATATTACAGATTCAGGTAGCACTGATCAGCTGGGATTCTTCACAGGAATGTCCTCGTCAGCTTTTTTTATGATCCTGGAATCACACAAGGGATCAGCCTTATGATTGTTGGAGAACTTTCTGTCCTTGGATTTCAAGTAGAAGGGGTCCAACATCCTCAGCTCCTTCTCACAGTTCACAGATGTCAAGTTCAGCAGGTTCAGTCCACCAGGCATCCTTTTGCAAGTCCAGCAGTGTTCTGATGAATGTGCCTTGGGGCCGCGTTTATGTTTGACATCAGCTAGGGGTTGACTCTAAGCAATGGGGTAAATGTTTCTTCTGGAAATCCTACCCACTTGTTTAGTACTTTCTGTTTGCTTTACTTTAAACAGGCCCAAAATGCCATTTTCAAAATGGCGAAAATCTTCGGCCTCTAAACCTGGGCTCTGAGGGCTGAGGTGTGTGGAAGAGGGAGTGTCATAGGGAAATTACCAGTGTCTTCCCACATCTAACACTAAAATATAGTTTGAAACAGGCACTGTACCCACAACATGCCCATAGATGAGACAGAAGTCTGGTGGGACAAAAGCAGGGTCCTTCAGAAACCAGACAGGAGATATACAATAATTGTCCTGGCCTCCTGTTCTCTCCATCTTCAGTGAGCCCCTGTGTTACATGTTTTTCAACAGATCTATCAGGCAGGATTTGTCAGTGTGGTATGAACAGGATGTCCAGCGTCTGTACCCTGAATATTTTGTGGAGTTCAGAGGAATGATCCCTGCCCATTCAGGTCAGCATATTGTTTGTTCTTTGAAAGACTTCCCCACCCGCTTCACATCTTATTCTGTCAGAATACAGGTTAAGAGTTGCTTAAAAGTTAATGTAAATTAGCTTCCAGGAACATGAAGCAGGGAAAGGTAACTTTTCACAAAGTTACTTTTCCTTAATATATTTTAAAAAAATCCAACTTAACCACTTAATTGGATTTAATAACTATTAAAAACAGTTGTTTAATTATTTTAATTTTATTATTATTATTAATTTATTATTATTATTTTTTTTTTAATTATATTTCTTTTTCTAGCTGGTGCTATTACTGAGATACAGTATTAGTATTTTATTCTGTGGTCTGGTTATATACATAAGACAGCTAGGCACGCTACAGTGAAAATTACTTTTATGGCTTTTTAACTGTAGAGGTAATGATATCAGTAACTTTCTGCATGTCTCATATTTAAATGCCATGTAACGCAATTGTGGGCTACAAACGTTTCATAGGGGTGACGTGCTATATTTAAAAGGGAGGTTTCTACCTTTTAAAAAGTGCTATTTTAACAGGTCACAATGCAGGTCTTACACTGCAGCAGACAGGCTACAATGGTGGGCCTGAAGTAATGTTTTCCTTTGTCACACTAGTGGATGGCACAATAAGTGCTGCAGTCCACCGGTGAGATTTAACTTTTCATTTCATATATGTATTTCTGTAACATCTACATTGGCCTTATAGAAAGATTAAATAAGCCAATCAGTGATTAGCCAGCTTTTACATGATTTACGGGTAAGAATACAAACACTGGGCACTGGACAGCAGGGCACAAGTGTGCTGAGTTTAAAAAACGAGCAACAAAATTCAGCAAAAAAATGGGAGTGACCACATAAAAAGGAGCATTTTGTCAGAAGCCTCTTCTCCATTTCACTGTCTATTTGTTGTGAAAGAAACAATGCATAAGGGTATGGTAGAAAGAGTGTCTGTCTAATTTCACCTACCTAAGAGCAAATAGACTACCATAAACTCTCTTTGCTGAAACCAGATATTACCAAAGGCTGTGGAGGTTGAAAGATGAAGACTATTGTCAAAGAAAGAAATTATCTATACAGAACACATTGGTGTGTCAGAGCGGGGAAAAAATGTCTGTGCATGTGTTCATAATGCTGAGATATTTCCAGAAGCAGACACCCGGCAGTGTGCTGAACTCTGGTGCAGAGCCCAGACATAATGCAGAAGTGAAGAAGTTCTGAAGACATTATGTTCTTGAAACAATGTCTCTTTAAGGAAGCAGTTTTATGGTCAAAAGGTCATATTTGAATTTGGGCAGCAGAATATTACAGTGTACAGGAATAAGTGTAGAGCCAAAAATTGCTTTCTGTAGAAATGAGAGTCTCAGGCACCGTGATATATTCCCTGTCTAATGACTACATACATTAAAAATAATTTACTTATCATTACCTTGCAAAACACCCTTCTACTTAGCTGATCTTTCTTCATTATGCGGAATGAGTTTTATGGAGTTGCCATGTGCTGAGAAGCCTACTGATGGTTTAAAGTTATGCACCTGAACTGCATACAGCATATTTTCCAATTATTGACAGATCAGGATCTTTATTGACTGGTAAGTTCTAGCGAACTAGAACCTCCTTTCAAGGCACGATAGGTTGATGGTACATGATTTGCATTTTGTATCTGTTGGCACTAGGTTGATGTGCCAAAGCAGAGCAGGGCCTGGTTTAAACTAAATATCTTTTATTGGCTCAGCCTTGGGTCTTGTTTAAATGATGGGTGACAGATATGCCATTGCACCCGCTCACTCTCCAGACTATAACAGTTATTTACATATAAAGGAAGGTTGGTGCAATGTGCATTATGTCTGTTACTTTTTTGAAATAGTGTATTCCTGTTTTTTTACACAATTTTCACTTTAAAATAAACATAGAGCCAGAAAGTTTAAATATGTCTAATGACCGCAACAGACCTGAAATTCACAGTCCTGAGAAAAATGGGATTTGAACTCAGGCATTTAACGATGCTCATGCTTCAGTATAAATGACCCCTGACCAGAATCAAGGTCAAAGGAATTAAGTCTTTCAAATTGAGGAAGGGAATTAGGCAAGGTTGCCCTTTGCCCCCATGCTTTTCTCTGTTGAACACCAGTCAGGCTAGATTAGAAGGGAAAGCGTAGATACCGATGAGCCTTGAAGAAGTCGTCTTGCGACGAAACACGTGTCGGCTGTCAACATTTCACAAAACATCTACTACGTTTCAACTACTCCAATTTCACTTTCAAAAAATTTGTATTGAACCTTGATGTGAATGACTGTTTTTCATGATTAAATAAACTGACACCAAAGTCAGTTTTTTTGCTATACTAATTGGTTGTGCTGTGTAATTTAAATTAACAATATTTGTATAGGGAGTTCTTCTTCCTATTATAAGACAACACTTGGTGGGTGGCACAGTGTTATACATTGAGCACACTGTTAAACTTTTTGGCTTATTTCTGTATTACTTGGAATAACAGGAGGGAGGTGCTGGCGCATGTGTTCTGTACCACTGCCATTCATTGCTTGTAAGTGTAGATTAGAAGGGATGCATTAGTGAGGGGACCAAGATTGGACGAAGCTTGAGAGAAATGTATTTCAATATTTGCAGACTTTATCCTTCCTTAACATCTCACAACCCAAAGCAACGCTAGTTAGGCTGCTACAGATCTTTGACAAAATCAGGAGATACTCTGTGATGCCAAATTAACTGGAGTAAATCTATGCTCTATCCACTAATACCCTGGACCTCACCACTGACATCAAGATGCCCAGTGACAGTGGACCGGGATGGCTTCAAATACTGGGGGGTTTATTTCACTAGAAGACCCAATGAGTTCTTAAACTGAAACATACAAAATGCAGTTAACAAATTCAAAGAGAATGTAAGGCTTTGAAGCATAAAATACTATAGGGCCTTGAAGTCTTGCTTTAATATGCTAAATTCATCAAAACAGGCATGCATAAATGTGCGTACACTATATATGCTGTGTTACTGTGTAAACTGCTGTATGGCAATGATCCAGCATTCAGGAACTAACAAATATTATCATCTGGACCCAATTCAATTACCCTACAGTCCCTTGAACGCTGGGTGAATTTAAACCAAACTTACCAATTTGTTCATCCTAATTATCTTTCTTGGCGATTAATCTTTTATAGTTAATCAGAGTTTGGCAAAATAATATCAGAATTTCTAAAATCTCTACATAAGAATAATCATTTCATATAACTAGATCAATGACACTAATAATGGCAAACTCTTTGAAAGTTTAAAATGCTTTATCTAAATAAATGTGAATTGCTTATCAAGTACAAATACAGCTCAAATCATAGATCACCACACAAAGAAACATTAGCAAATAGAAATCAATAGTACATTCTCAAATGTCAGTGCAATGAATGAGTGGATAGGCATAGAGACAAAAGATTAAAGACATTTGCAAATAGATTTTATGCAAATTCAGAATATCATACTAACCAATCATATGAGGTTCTAGAAAACTGAAAAGCTACCCTCTGTCCATGAGAGTAAGCTAGGCCCCTCAAGAAGAGTTAAGTAGCAAAGTCAAAGAGTCAGGATCAGCAGAACAACAGCCAGCCCATAGAATTAGGAAACATTAACATGGCTCTCTCCTCTCTCAAAGTAAGGAAAACGCGCTCTAACCCCCCACTTACTACTACTAGTTATACTCTAAATTCACTAAAGAGCCAACCCTCATTGTGTCATCTCACATGTATTTCTTAATTTTCCTTGGTCTAAACAGGGGGTGTTCAGTCACACCACTCTTGACATGTCTAACTTTTAAATGTCCCTTTGTTTAACTCCACACATTGTAATCACTTCCAACAGAGGAAACTTTAGTATCAGGCTTCCATGTTTTTTTCGTCTCTCCATCTCACTCATGTATCAATTTGTAGTACAAATGTCCTTATGCTCCGCTCGGCAAGGAAGCTCCATTCTTTTTATCAATTTCCTCTCTGCGCAACCTTGGCCGTCATCAGGAACTTGCGAAGTACACATCACATTTTCTTTCTCCCTTCTACATTTCTAATATGCCATGTTAATTCTAAAATGACTCACGGGCCCTTCCTGCAGGGCAGTAAGTACACTTCTAGAGAAAACAAATACAAATGTTATTTATCATTTTTTAAAACTCTACTGTTAAACGCTCTTTCAATGCTTTCACTTTCTTCCTCTTCTTACAAGCTGCTTATTATTTTCTAATTGTTAGTGAAAAATAAACTCTCGACTTTTGTCTTATTTTCTACATTAGTCATGGGCATTTGCGGCCTACTCTAACACTCCCAAGCACGCGCTTGCACAGTTTTCATTTTTTCCCCATTTAGTCTTGCACGGTTAATTTCATGCCATTTATTAAGTAATACACACATTGAGGAGTTCAATCCGAGCAGGTTTAATTCCGCGAAAACCCTGCTCCATCAACCCCCCCTTTGACGGCGACTTGAGCCATCATAAAAAACCAACCCAAAAATCTAATTGTCATCATTTATACTACTTAGAAAGCAGTAGTTCCCTTTTATTTCAACATAACTCCATCTACGTCCTTTACTATTTCATAGTAATTTCCTCTTCTGTCTTCTAATTCTATCTCTTCTCTCTTTCTCTTTCTTGCTCCTATTTAGTATCTAGTGTCTGTTTCTTGCACTTACAACACTTATATATTAATACCAGCATTAGTGTCCCTGTAACTACAGCAACTGTAGGTGTTAGTATTTTCCCTAGCAAGCTATTACCAAAAGTAGAAAACCAATTGGCAATTACCCACTGAGGAGAAACCCTTACCAAGTCTCTCCCAAGCACCATCAACCTTCAGTTCAGTTCAATCTTCCCAAAAATGTGTAATATTTTTAATATATCCCTCCGGACTCTTACTTTTGTCAGGGATATAAGTACAGCACTGCTGAATTTTCAACACACTACAGACTCCACCCTCTTTTGCCAATAATACATCAAGAGCAAGTCTATTATGTAAGACCATAGATCTTATAGCAATCATTTCTGTATCAATCATTAAGAACCCACCAGCAGTGTCTGATGATAATCAATCAACCACTGTGGACAATTTTCTAATTTTATGTGAGTTTAAAGTTACCCCAACTGAAGGTATCAATGCACCAAAAATATCACCCACAATCTCTGCGGCACTAATTTCCCTTTTATTTTGTGTTAGTTCACTCTTCTTTTCATTGATTCCATGATTCTTATCTAAATGATAAACCTTGGGGAAGACTATCCCCATATAACAACACCCATATCAATGTGCAGGCAACCTATAATAGGCATTTTTACCACACACATAATATATTCCAGGGAAAACAGTATCCGTACCACCTCTTATTCCCCAACCTCCCATAATTAAGAAAACATGATCACATTCACTGGAACCAATGAAATAATTGTTAAAGTCAGTTTTTAGTCTAAGTAAGCAAAGCTTTTCCCTATCATGCCTATCCAGAGTCATTGCAGCATAAGTCTCACCCTTGTTATAATCACCTTCTCTAAAAGCCCAAGGAGGTACTCTGGACTTTTGCTCAGCAGCTTTTTCCTTAAAATTCTGTCTTCTATCTTCTACCAAATTTATAAACTCAATCTCCTCCTGACGCAAACTACAGGTTAAATTATTACGAAGTGCATACACAGTATCTATTGTTTTAGTAGTATGAAAAAATTCACCCATATATTCTGCATTTTTCGCACTATTTACCCTGTCCATATTCTTTCTAATTGGCACTTCAGAAAACACTAAATCATAATTTGAGTAATAGTACTGCAAATTTCCTTTTTCATAGAATAAACTTGTTAGTACACTACACAAAACTCCATAAGTTGATGATAGGTCACCTCCTCAGACCCAGACGAAGGTAATTGCATGCACACATAACAATTTCTCGCATCCATAGTATCAACATATTCATACAATAGTCTAGTAAAAACATTTAATGAAAAATCATTAATGGAGTTATCCAGATTATATATATTATCACCTGTTATTTTCTCAAAATTAGTTTGTGGTTCTTCCTTAAGATTTCCCACATCTCTTTTTTCACTCAACACATTATTAGTAATATTATTTTTAATAGGATACATAAAGTAAGGCACAGCAACAATCAGTGTTAACCAAACAAACATTAGTAGTAAAACACTTATAAAGCAAGCATTAATACATCTATGTTTAAAACTTGGGTTTTGATATCCAGTCTCTAGTAAATTTGCCTTTGCCATTTTCTATTAAAATCAAAAAAATTCAAAAAAATCAAAAACTAAACTAAACTTATACAAAAAACAAAAAAAAAAAAGTTAAAATAGTGTATGCTTTCTTGCTTCACCCCTCTTTTTTTTAATATATCTTCTCAACTTTTAACTCAATTCCAGCTTAGTTTTCTGCACTCTTCTGAGTGATCTTTTCAATCTTCTGCACCCCAATTTTTGACACAGTTCATTTAGGGTGGCTCGATTCTGCAACACTCTTTGCTCCACACTGGTCTGTGTTTTCAACTGTTTCAGTCACCACGTATGTCCATTCAGGTGCTGTGTACTTTTTGTTCGGGACTCTTGCTCTTTTTGTTCTCCGAACTGTATCTTCTTCGGAGTCACTTTGTTCTGTTTGGCTCGATACTTCTATTATTGTGTTTGGAACTTTTTCTTTCACAGTGTATTTCAGTTTTTTTCCACTCCCTTTGGCCTCATATCTCCTTTTGTTGCCTTCTTCACTTGTACAGTTTCACCAGATTCAAGACTATGTTCACAACTTCTTTTGTTTGCTTCTTTTCTTGTTTGCACTTGTTCTTGAATCAAATTTTCATCATCACTGGCATTGACAACAGTCTCACGAGACCCAGTAGCTGGTGCCCACTTTATTCGACTTTGTTCATGTTCAGCCTCTCCTTGACTCTCAGCCTGTTCTCGCTCTTCTTCTTTATTTGTTTCCAGTCTTTCAAGTGGACTTGGGACTCTTCTTGTGTGACTTGTGTGTATCCAATTCGGTAAGCCACCACACTTCACTGCTGTCGTCATCACCAGTATCACTTTGTATGGCCCATGCCAACGTGGTTCCAAACACGACTTCCTCACATGTTTCTTCACCAGAACCCACTCTCCTGGACTTAGGTCATGTGCTTGTTCTTGCTGTGTTGTGGTTGCAACTTCTACAACCTGATGAGACACAGAACGCACCACATCAGCCAATCCTTTGCAATAATTGAGCACTAGATCATCAGATATATTCATTAGTTGATTTGCTGGAACTATTGGCTGCCTCATTGCTCTCCCCATAATCACTTCATGGGGCAATAATCCAGTCTTTTTATCAGGAATATTTCTCAGACTCATCAAAGCTAAAGGTAAAGCATCTGGCCATTTCAGTGCTGTAGACGCGCATACTTTCGAGAGTCTTGACCTAATAGTGCCATTAATTTGCTCGACCACGCCTGAAGCCTCTGCTCGATAGGCACAATGTAGTTTTTGCTCAATTTGCAATGCTGCACAAATCATCCAAATTATTTTATTATTAAAATGAGTTCCTCTATCTGTTTCTAAAGAGACCGGAAATCCAAACGTAGGTATAATTTCTCTTACTAGCAATTTAGCAACTGTTAGACTGTCATTTCTTCTTGTTGGATAAGCTTCTACCTAACGAGAGAACAAACAAAGCACAACCAACACATATTTCAAACCATTACATGGAGGCAACTCTATGAAATCTGCTTGCAGTCGTGTAAATGGTCCTGCTGCTTTTCCAATTCGTCCCCAACTGACAACTGTCTTTCTTCCTGCATTTTGCTGCTAGCAAGTTATACACCTCTGGCAAAGACTCTCTGCAATGACCTTAAACTTTGGGTTGAACCAAGATTGCTTAAAAAGCCTGATCATTGCATCTCTCCCTACATGTGTTAAGCCATGATACATTCTTGCCATCTGTGATAGCAGGCTGTCTGGCATTTTTGGTCTCCCATCTGTATACACCCACACTTCATCCTCTGCCCTTCGTGTACAACCTGCTTTGATCCATGTTTCTTTTTCCTCCTCACTAGCATCTTCTCGCAACTGTCTAACTTCTTCCCATGTCTCCACAGAAGAGAACGTTAGATGACAATTTGTATCAGATTTTTGCATTTCTTTGTTTATCAAAATTGAATTTTGAGCACCAAAACGTGCAACTTGATCGTCATATTTGTTACCTTTAGTCACATAATAATTTCTAGATTTCTGTGCTGCACACTTCACCACAGCAATCTCTTTGGGCAATTGTAATGCAACCAGCAAATGCTTTACATTATTGCTGTTTCGAATCGTTGAACCAGACGATGTCAAAAACCCACGTTGCATCCACAATTGTCTGAAGGCATGCACAACCCCAAAACCATATTGACTATCAGTAAATATGGTTATTCTCACATTTTTGCCAATTATACATGCTCTGGTCAATGCCACCAGCTCAGAAATTTGGGCGGAACTTATTTCTTTCAAGCATGAAGCGTCAAGAACCATAGCCACTGTACAGACTGCATAGGAAGCACGAAGAGTGCCCTTTTCATCTCTCAAGCAAGATCCATCCACAAACATCACACAATCAGATTCAGGCAATGGTGTATCTTTTATGTCTGGCCTTGGTTTTGTACACAATTCAGTCACATCCAGACAATCATGATCTGCTTCATCCACCACTTCCTCACAACTTGGACTTGGTAGCAATGTAGCTGGATTCAAATTTGTACATCTTGTCACGGTCACATTCTATGACTCCCAGTATCACTCTCTCATACCTTGTCAATTGACTACTTGTGAGATGCTGTGTTCGAGTTTGTGTCAACAAAATCTCAACAGAATGTGGCACAAACAAGCTAAATGGATGTCCCATCACAATCGATTCACTCTGCTGCAAACTCACACAAGTAGCAGTTTCTGCTTTTAAACAGCCTGGTAACGCTGCAGCCACTGAATCCAAAGTAGCAGAGAAATATTGCCACTGGACGGCGTGCCATTCCATGTGTTTGTGTTAGGACTGAAAGTGCACAACCATCTTTTTCACAACAGAATAGTGCAACATCCTTACTGTAGTCTGGATTCCTAATGCAGTTGCTCGACAAATGCTGTCTCGCAACTCTACAAATGCCCTCATACATTCTTCGTCCAATTCAATTGGATCGATCACATCCTTATGTGTCAATCTCTGTAATGGCTTGGCTCTCATTGAAAAACCACTGATCCATTGTCTGCAGTATCCAACCATACTCAAGAACATTCCAACTTCTTTCTGTGTTCTGGGAGGACCCATCTGCAAGATCACAGTTAGTTGATCTTCTGATACTTTCCTGACTCCTTTTTCAATTTTGTGTCCCAAATATTGAACCTCTTTTTGACAAAATTGCAATTTATCAGGTGACACTTTATGCCCACCTACTGCCAAATGGTTCAGTAGAGCAATTGTATCCGTCACACATGCTTCTCTCGTCTTTGATACCACAAGTAAATCGTCAATATATTGCACCAGTACTTAGTCTTCTGGCATCACCAATGATTCAAAACATTTTTTCAAAATCTGATTGAAAATTGAGGGACTCTCTTTATACCCTTGAGGAACTCGGCACCATGCCAAGAAATGGTCTCCGAACTGGAATGCAAAAAGATATTGGCTATCCAAATGCAAGGGTATCAAGAAAAATGCTTGGCATAAATCAATTACAGTGAACCACTCTGCGTCACAAGGAATTTGGTAAAGAATCACTGCTGGATTTGGCACTAGTGGACAACAAGGTATCACAATCTTATTAATTTTCCTCAGGTGCTGAACTTTCGTATATTTCCCGCTCGTTTTTTTAATTCCCATAATAGGTGAATTACAAGCACTCTCTAGTATCTCTCTCAAAATGCCTTGTTCATTTATTTGTTCAATTACAGGCGTCACTCCTGCAATGGTCTCAGGACTCATTTTATACTGTGGCGTTTTTGGAAATTCTGCTCCTTGTTTGACTGAAATCTGAATAGGATCAACTCCTTTCATCAATCCAATGTCTTTCCCTGAAAAATCCCACACATCAGTCATCACTGTGTTTCTCAATTCAACAGGCAAATCCTTTGCTGTAAATAAAGGATACAAATCATACACTTCTGTTCCTTGCCTTGCCAACATTACCTTGAGCGCAACATCTTCATCTGACGTTTGAAATGCAATGCCATCTGGTGTACAATAGATGGTGCAATTCATCTTACATAACAAGTCCCTACCTAACAGGTTGAGTGGACTCGTATCACACACCACAAAACGATGCAAGTCCCTAAAGTCTCCAATGTGTACTTTCATTGGTTTTGCCACTGGAGTTTTAATCAACTGATTTGAAACGCCTACAACTTGGATTGTATCTCCCGAGAGGGGTAGGTTTGGAATTTCCACAGTTCTCACAGTGGAACGGGTAGCACCAGTGTCCACAAGGAATGTCATAACATTACCATCTACTTCTCCATCCACAAAAGGACCACACTGATCTACCTCTAAGGATGCGCCAAGCACACACTGCTCTTCCCCCCTCAGGCACCGTCATTGAGATGTATCTGAATCACTCTCCTGGCACTGCAACCAGTATTGGGAAACCATTTTTATATTTTGATTATTACAACTCGTTCTCCCGTATGAAAACCCACATTTGCGCTGTATCTTTGTACTTGAGCATTCACATCATTTGGCATTGGAGCTTGAGGTATTTGTACCTGTGTAACTACCTGCTGCTGCTGCTGTTGATTCCTGTTCAGCTCATTCTGCATTTGCTGATTACAATTCTGATTCATTTAATTATTTTCTATGAAAACTTTATACTCGCATTTCCAATGTCCCAACTTCTCGCACGCATGACAAGGAAATTTCTTCTTCATCTCTTCTTTGTTACCTCTACCCCTACCTCTTCCTTGAGTAGAAACACCTCCATTCATCATGACACCTCCCATGTTAGAAATCTGACCATTCTGAATATTCTGATTCTGACCTTTTCCTTGAAAACCTGTTTGAGAATAATCCACAAAATTACCACCTTTCTGTGCTGCCTTCATTTGTGCCAACATTAATTTCTCTTTCAACTTCTTGTGTCTCGATTCAATATCATCACTACAATATTTTGCATACCGTAGTATCTCATCTACACTTTTATTCTGCCAACAAATCAAATGCTGTTGAATCATGTTACTATTATCTGGCTTCAAACCAAACACAAACTTGTATACAAAATGTCCCATATCTTTGTCAGTTATGCTTTCAAAACCACTATACTGTTTGAACACCTGTAAAAGCCTCTCATAATAAGCATGTACAGATTCTTTCGTCTCCTGAGTTGTCCTATCAATTTTTACCCAATATGTCTCTTTTGGTGAAATCTTTCTCTTCAAATAGGAAATTACTTGATCATAATTTTTCATCACTTCATCTGATGGGGCTCCAGTCTTTGCAGATCTAGGATTTTACTCTTTTGGCCAATCTATTGCAATTTTACACTCAGTCCATATATCTGCTGGAACCACAATATCAAACAATCCATCCAAATCTTTCAACAAAACTTTTGAAACTTTTACAAATCTCTCTACCTGTTTGTACCATTCGACTGGTTTTTCTCTCAATCTGAGAAACTCATTTGTAAAAGACAATATATCCTGTCTTGACCATGGAACGTGAACATATCCACCTCCTGGTACCTCTCTCATGGGATATATCATTTCAGTCATTGTTGTCCCTGTCCCTGTCTCCCTCACAGGATACATAGATGATGCTCCTTTATTCGCAAGCATTTCTTCTTTCTTTTTAGCCCATCTGCCTTTCCAACTTTCCAATTCACCCCATCGTCTCAATGTATTAATCAACTCTTTAATCTGCAACCATTTACCAGAAGCATTCAAGCACTCCAAATCTTTATCAATAAACTCCAATCTATTTGTCTTTTGCAAAGCCTTTGATTTCTCAATGTCAACTCCATAAGTTTGTGCAACTTCAGCAAACCTCTCATGAAGACTCTTCGCCCTCATTGTAATATTTTTACACAAAAACCACAACTCTTCTTTCTGATATTTGCTCAGTCTCTCTGGACTAATCGTACCTGAAATCATTTCTTTCAAATCTGCCTTTAGTCTGCTTACATCCATGCTCGTATTCATCTTATTAGACACCATCCCTCTAATCCATTCATCTAACTCTTCTGGTGATGGTCCTACTGAACCCCCTGAAGTAGGTGTCACTTCTCTCACATTCTGTACCAGTCTTCTGTGTTCCATCTGTACATTTCGCTTTGGGGTTTCCATTGGTCTCTCTGTAATATCAATCAATGTTCTTATCTCACTTGCTTCAGCACCACTATTAACCCTATCATTATTAATAGGTACTGTCAAAGCATGGACTTGTGAAATATTTTGACCCTCACTCTACAATGGAAATATGGGACCAAACGTCACTGGAACTGATAAAGCTTCTGCATTCAAATTTATTGAGTAATCATTTGTGTCAAATCATCCTTTGCCTGACTCATTACATTTGTACTTCTCGCTTGTGAAGGCTGAGGAACCTCAACTTGAATCAATGGAGTGTTTGGAGTAGTTCTTTCCTGCTCTTCCTGATAATGTGGAGGTCTGTTTAACAATAATTCATCTAATAACTCATCATCAATTTCATTTGGATCTGGTTCTGTACATTGTAAATTTTTCTTTTTCTCCTTACATTTTCCTCCAGCCTAATCCTCTACTACAATAACCGTATATAAACCTTCACCTTCTGCAATCACATCTCTTCTCCATCTTTTCATCTGAGCATCCCATTTTGCCTCTGAATATTTACTCACAGTATTCCTATATGTATTTGCAGACCTGTCTCTTTCTCTTTTATATGCTTCATGTTCCCATTCCTCAAGTGCTTCATACTGCATAGGTCTAGGATTCTGTCTCAATTGATTCATTTGATATCTCAGATTCTCTAATATCCTCACATTAAAAGTACCATGTTCTGGAAATGCCATATTCCCATCTCCTTTCGTATACTTCACCCAATTCTCCAACCATGTACACACGTATGATATCCTCGTTCTAATGACATAAAAGAAGCAGGTGTACCATCAGGTGGCACAGGAATTCCCTCTCTAATAGGTATAGGCTCATCTTTCCTAAATAAAGTCCTCATAATTTTCAATAACTTCATTCTAATTCTTCTGCTACTTTAAAACTCAAACAAACCAAGGAAAACTCTTCCGTATTTCTACACACTGTATTCGTTCACACTGCCCAATACCAGCGCGACTCACACCAACCAACCAATGGTAACACAACACCCTTTTGTTAAGATTCACACTAGCTGACCAATGCCAGCGCAGCTCTCTGTGACGTCAGTATAACTCCTACTACTGACCCTCCCTTTACAAAATATTTCGGCAGTAGATTACAAACCTTTTTCTAAAAGAAAACAAAATTAGAAATGACATAAAACAAACCTACTTTGTCTGCCCACTAATAAAGAGATAGATTCAATCAAACAAAGAAATCTTTCGCTACTAGCTGAATATCAGCCAGCGTTACTCCACTCTCAATCAAGTGAAACATTTTCGGGGCTTCTTCAGCTGCGCTTTCTAAAGGTACCCAAATAAATCTCCACTATACTATCTTCAGAGTTCCCTATGCAATAATAAACAACCTTGTTTATTTGCTTAATATTACACCAGCAGACAACGCAATACTTAGTGTATGCCACACTAAACTCTGCCCATTAGGCTAATATCATCCTGGGACCGTAGGCCACTCCGGACCCGTCTTTTCTTAAGGTCAACAACGGACCACTACATATAACAATAGTACGATATGTTAATACCAAATCATTAATTCTAACCTATTAATTTGCCAAATTAATTCATTATAACCATCAGGTCTGCTATCAAAAACTGATCCAGTGTTCAGGTACTGACAAATTTTATCATCTGGACCCAATTCAATAACCCTACAGTCCCTTGTACACTGAGTGAGTTTAAACTAAACTTACCAATTTGTTCATCCTAATTATCTTTCTTGGTGATGAATCTTTTATAGTTAATCAGAGTTTGGCAAAATAATATCAGAATATCTAAAATCTCAACATAAGAATAATCATTTCATATAACTAGATCAATGACACTAATAATGACAAACTCTTTGAAAGTTTAAAATACCTTATCTAAATAAATGTGAATTGCTCATCAAGTACAATTACAGCTCGAATCATAGATCATCACACAAAGAAACATTAGCAAATAGACATCAATAGTACATTCTCAAATGTCAGTGCAATGAGTGAGTGGATAGGCGTAGAAACAAAAGATTAAAGACATTTGCAAATAGATTTTATGCAAATTCAGAATATCATACTAACCAATCATTTGAGGTTCTAGAAAACTGAAAAGCTACCCTCTGGCCATGAGAGTAAGCTCGGCCCCTCAAGAAGAGTTAAGGAACAAAGTCAAAGAGTCAGGATCAGCAGAACAACAGCCAGTCCATAGAATTAGGAAAAAGCAACACAGCTCTCTCCTCTCTCAAAGTAGGGGAAAACGCGCTCTAACACCACCCTCTTACTACTACTTGTTATACTCTAAATTCACTAAAGGTCCAACACTCATTGTGTCATCTCACATTGATTTTTTAATTTTCATTGGTCAAAACAGGGGGTGTTCAGTCACACCACTCTCGACGTGTCTAACTTTTAAATGTCCCTTTGTTTAACTCCGCACATTGTATCACTTCCAACAGAGGAAACTCTAGTATCAGGCTTCTGTGTTTTGTTCGTCTCTCCATCTCACTCATGTATCAATTTGTAGTCCAAATGTCCTTATGCTCCGCTCGGCAAGGAAGCTTCATTTTTTATCAATTTCCTCTCTGCGCAACCTTGGCCATCATCAGGAACTTGTGAAGAACACATCACATTTTCTTTCTCCCTTCTACATTTCTAATATGCCATGTAAATTCTAAAATGACTCTCGGGCCTTTTCTGCAGGGCAGTAAGTACACTTCTAGAGAAAACAAATACAAATGTTATTTATCATTTTATAAAACTCTACTATTAAACACTCTTTAAATGCTTTCGATTGCTTCCTCTTCTTACACGCTGCTTATTATTTTCTAATTGTTAGTTAAAAATAAACTCTCAACTTTTGTCTTCTTTTCTACATTAGTCATGTGCATTTGCGGCCTACTCTAACACTCCCCAGCATTCCCCAGCACTCCCCAGCATGCGCTTGTGCAGTTTTACTTATTTACCATTTTAGTCTTGCGGGGTTAATTTCACGACATTTATTTAGTAATACACACATTGAGGAGTTCAATCTGAGCAGGTATCATTTCGTGAAGAATAAAAGGTATGGCTCGATCATAGAGGGTGCAGAAATAGACTGGTTGTACAGAGGTAAGGTGCAGTTAATTTGAGAGTGTTTCTGTATCCCTCTGTTTACATGAATAACCACATTAAAGCCAGAGCTTCTGACTTTCCAAATACTTGTTTTTTCCTCAGTGCTATGACGTAGGTACAAATGATATGCCCAAATCTGTATCCCAAATGTGTGCCCTCTCCTAATTGGAAAATAATTTGATACTATACTATTAAAGTTGGCTCCAAAAGGCTATAGCAGTTGTTGAAAGTCATCTACCTGAACTATAGGCCTAAGGTACAGGGGGGGAGAGGTGGACTTGCAGCGTCACATGGTGGACGCAAGCAAGTAAGCTCCTGGTCTTGGCCTGACTACCAACCTATGGAAGGTACAGAGAGTGTGGGTGAGAAGTGGACTTGCAGCGTCACATGGTGGACGCAAGCAAGTGAGCTCCAGGTCTTGGCCTGACTACCAACCTCTGGCATTGGTACAGTCTGTCACTTTTGGACCTAGGCCCTATGGCAGCAAAGGCCTGGTGGTCAAGGTCACCAGATGTTGCGACTGGAGCAACAGGATGGAGAAAGACCTCTGGAGCCAAGGCAGGCCATGTGAGGAGGACAGGAAGTACAGTTAAAGATGGCCACAATTGTCTGGGTCCATGGCCTTATTGATCTCAAGAGAGTGGCATTATGAGATGGTGTAACTGAACAGTGGGAAACCCAATACACCCTTGGAGGCTTGGGCACAACAACTAATAGGTAAATACACCTGCAAGGGACTTTGTTTCATACAATTAATTAACACGCTTGGAATAGTTATTTGGCAGTAAAGCCCCGACTGGTAGCTTACATAAGACTAATCTGAACATCAATTGAATGGTTATAATGAAATTAATCAATAGTGATTTAACACACGGGTATCAATTTTCTCAAAGCATAAACAATTTTAATGTGAACAAGATAAGAAAGGGGGTACAATAAATTATATCAAAACACCATGATAGAGGCAACAGAATAATATATACAAGTAACAATGCCTTCTAATCATAGATCACCTTTGAACCAGATAAATCAAGACAACTAAATCGAAAATTCCTGATCCCATACACCGGAAACCGGTTGTTTGACGGATTACTCAACAATGCCGGCTGTATCCACAATGGTGCGCGTGTGGTAACTTCTTCCCAACGGTTCTTCAGCCAGAAGGAAACTGCATTAATTGCTCAAACCTTCTTCGATTGTATATTCATGATACACTCGACATTGTTGAGTAATCCGTCAAACAACCGGTTTCCGGTGTATGGGATCAGGAATTTTCGATTTAGTTGTCTTGATTTATCTGGTTCAAAGGTGTTGACCAGTTCTAAGGGTCATTTATTATCCTCAACTCTTCGTCCTGAAGATGGTCTAACGGACATTGTATGCCACAAAAGACCGAAACGTCGACAAATCCATCTACTTCCACAGTTTTTGATTGCCCCAAAGAATTGTTTATTGCTTTGTCTTGACTTTTTCTTTGCATTTGTTATCATTTTGTAATAGATGATTACATCTATGATTAGAAGGCATTGTTACTTGTATATATTATTCTGTTGCCTCTATCATGGTGTTTTGATAACATTTATTGTACCCCCTTTCTTATCTTGTTCACATTAAATTTGTTTATGCTTTGAGAAAATTGATACCCGTGTGTTAAATAACTATTGATTAATTTCATTATAACCATTCAATTGATGTTCAGATTAGTCTTATGTAAGCTACCAGTCAGGGCTTTACTGCCAAATAACTATTCCAAGCGTGTTAATTAATTGTATGAAACAAAATCCCTTGCAGGCGTATTTACCTATTACTTATGAGATGGTGGCTGATGTCGGTGTACTGTGCTCTGGTGGACCCCCACCCACACGAGGGAGAATCCCTGAGTAGGTGCTTTGGTCCGGACCATTGGCACAGTTGTGGGCTCCTCCACCTCTCCCTCCTTAACAGCTTCTGCATGAAAGCAGCTACACCAGTGGACACATCAACCTCCAGGCTACAGGTGACACAGGGATATTGGTGGGAGTGGTGGGGATTTGGGCTGGGGCCCTTACCCCTCCCTGGACCCTTCACTACATAGTGGTCCTGCCCGGTGACTGTGAGGAGGCATACATAAGCCTTACACAAACCCTGTGATTTGTACTTACCTGGGATCAGAGGAGGCATGCACCTCAACTGGTGAGGGTGTCTTTGGAGTCCAAGACAAGCTGCACACACTGGCCTTTGCTATGGGAGCACCCCCCCTTCTCCTCCTTTTCCCTAGAAGGAGAAACGTCTGGCTAAGACATGGGACCTGCTTCTGCAATAGGTAGCAGCATAAAAGGAATGGAACACGATGACTCACAGTGATTAACTGGGTGTGACACGCCCCTGACTAATTGTTTTAAACAGGGAGACACTGCGAGCTGCTCATGTCCCACTGTGCCCCAAGATTAAATAGGATTGAATGCATGGGCTGAATGGTTGCCTGTTGCTGAGCAAGGCGGGCTGGCTGGCTCTGCCTGCACCCGAAAACCATTTAACCACCTGCCATAAGGGTCATGGACAGAGGGGCGAGTGCCTCAGGAGGACCTCAGAACAGTACTGGATTGCCATCGGGGTGTACCCCTTCATCCTTTGCCCAGACAGACCTGCCCCTAATACATTTTCTTTGTAGGTAACCTCAGCATTCTCAGAGCAAAGAAACAACACTATTTCGGTGAACCATGGGGGCGCTAGTGCAAACCCAGACAAAGTGAACTCATGTAACAGAAGAATATATAAAATATAAGAGACCAAATTGAGACCAGGACCACCTTGAAGGGGATAATGGATGCTGTAGCAATAGTCTTCAAGTGCTATTTAATAATCATCGTAAGCTGTCAGAAAGAGTTTGACAAATGGAAATTTCAAGTTTCAAGCTTTCAAATTTATTTTTATTTGCATAGTTAATTAAAACCATTCCATACAAATAAAACCATTTCAAATGCATTCAAAAAGTAAATGCTGCTCTAACAACTTTAAAAACCTTTTAAATTTTTTACATTAAAGAGTGCGTTCCAAAATTGTGCAAAATATCCTGCAATTAAAATACTATCATGAATAAAAATGCTATTACATGAGTAAGCAAGATCATTTGTTAAGACCTGTGTAGTGCTTATGCTTACTCAATTTAAAGGAAAAGTGCAAGTGCCTTGCGTTGACTTATGGTCTAGCCATTGTCAGACCTTACTGATTCAATTTCCACTGACAACAGGACAATAATACAGGTCTTTAGTCAATTCGTGAGTTAAAGTGCTGATGCCTTATGCAACCTGAATACTTGGAACATCTGTCGGGTAAGAATCCGGCAGCGTTCGTGACTAGAGTATGATTAACTTTTATAGTTCAATACTTTCCGATGTGGTCGTCCTTATTGCTCTGATTGCACCATTGCAGCAAAAAATAACAAGCATTGGCATAGCCAATAGGTCTCGCCTTTGGGACCTTATAAGTGTTTAGTTATCCAGCACAATATCCTTGGTGCAACAACATCAAGTATTGCATGGCTAAATACTTATAAGGTCTCAAAGGCGAGACCTATTGGCTATTCCAATGCTTGTATTGTATGTTTCATGTCCCTGCGTCACACTCTCACTCAGCCTCGAAAGCAGGCAAACAACAGATGTTCCCGCCAGCATTGTTAGGATTCTGGCGGCTCGGCCAATCCCCGCATTCCGTAGAGGGTCGAATCATGGGCCTTATATCTCTCCAGTGAGAATCTGTATGGACATTTCCCAAAAACATCTCAGTGTTGTAGCCAAAAATGTCAACCCTGCTGCAGCCTACCTAAAGTAAAACAAATATGGTTTAAAATTCTCTCCTTTGAAAATGTCGTGCACCTATTATGGTCTGCACTTTCAATGCAATATGAACACGTTCTTGGTAACACAACTAGGTTTGTTTTCCTAGTTTTGGGAGCGCCTGTTGCTGGCTTCTTTAAATTCCTGTCTAATTAGTCTCCTTGACAACCATTGGCCATGTGTCCCTTATCTCGGGCCGTTCCATGCCTGAGTGTTGCGTCTCTAGCTCCAGGGGTTGGGACGGTCGTGGTCGGGGGAAGGGCAGTGGGGTCTGGGGCGGTTAGTGCTCAGTGTGAGCATTACTGCGACACTTCCTTCTTAGTTTGTCGTGCTGACATAACCTATTCAAGATGTATGAAACAGAGCGACTGGAAACACGGTTACAACAGTCGCGGCATTGCTGTAAACGTTAAGGGTTAAATATAGGTATATATTAATCGCTATCATGTTGACGTGCGTGGCTGTGGAAGGCTGGGCCTTAAGACGGCATTTCGAGTAAGCTTAGGAAGGGGCGAGGCCACGGAACTAATTTATTTTAAAAATAAGAATCTTACTAGCAGTGGAACAGCCTTAACGGGCTCTTTTGAGTACAAGAAGTAGTACTGGCGGAGTATACTTAAAACATATTTTTTTTGCAGTTTTATATAGCAAGAACTCCACCTGAAGATATCGGAGGCTTTACATAAGCAAAAGTTACATTACACAAAGACACATTTATTTTTGGTAGGCAGGGGGAGGTTAAGTGATTTGCCCAGAATCACAAGATGTTGAGCCAATGCTGAGACTCGAACTTAGTTCCTCAGCTCTAAAGTTGACAGCTCTGGCATTAGGCCACATGCATGCACGCCTTTGGCCATGCTGCTTTCACATGTTTCAGTTGTACTGCAGATTGCGCTCATAACTTCTATTGTGAACAACAGAATCGGTGCACTTACTTTTCCAAGCATCTTCCAGTTTTGTGATAGTAAATATTATTTGAAACGCTGCAGAGGTTCCTGTCCAGCCATTATGTATTTAACAATTCTATTCAGTTTCAAAAGCTGCTATTTGCAATAGTTCGATTTCACTTTCCATAAAAAAAAAAATCTTACTGTGGCTAATACAGATAACGGTTAGTGCGCATAATTTTAAGGGGGGGTGTACCTATGCCACTTCTATATGACTGCCGCAAATGTGTGACCCTCCTCAACTATCAATTTTTAATGTATTTTCTTAAAGCATAAGTAAATACAATTAAAACAAGCATTGGCACGTGCGACGCGCTTGTAATAAGAGAAGCTGACGAGGAGGGAGTGGGAGAAGGGAGGGGGTAGGGGAGGGGATTCACGCGCTGTAAGGCTTAATGAGCCATTACAGAAAGCCACATGGCGGCTGCGCGGCGTGCACGCTCGCGTGAACGCAAGCTGGTAGCCAGCAAAAGCCTCTCTGGTAGCACTTCAAAATCCCACTTACTAAATTTCTCGCAGAGCAACGCATGCGCTGGCTCAGCGAGACCTAAAAATAGGTGCTTGTCTAAGTGGTTTACTGGCCAGACGAATCTACAGGCTTGCTCGTCCACAGACAAACTGTTTGTGATTTTTGTGCAAACCATGATCTTAAGGGTCGCCAACATGTCAGTTTTCAGGGGGCCTGACGATGTCTAGCCATAAAATATTGTAGTTGGAGAGTACTCCTGTCTGACATCAAACCCTGCTCGTTATTTTTAGACAGTTCTTTAAAAAGCAGCTGTGAAAGCAGGCTAGGGAATTGAAGTGCCACTTAACCAAGTAATTAATTACAGCTTGTCTGCAAGAGCGAATTTTCAGGTTCTAAGAATTGGTTTCAGGTGTTTTTTCCTTTGTTCCAGAGGCACCGGACATACACAGAAAACATGTACTAGTGACTCTGCCTTATATCCTCAAAGCCGACAGATTTGATTTTACGACTGATATTTCCAGTAGGGATAAGGACTTCAGTCTCCATGGTACCAAAACAAAATAGTATAAACTGGTGCTTTAGAGAAGTGTGCTGACAGATACTCCTGAGGTTGATGGTTATTGTATGAGTTTATCACTGTCCAGGCGTGTAATCTTTGTACAAAGACATTTTCGTCTGTTATATAAGACATGCTCCAAGTTGAAGCATTGATTGCATGATTAAATGCAGATTTTCACATGCTCGAGGCCCAGGATTCTTGCATGATTAGATCTTTAATGACCTGATTTAGATGGTTGTACCAGGAGCCTTTTAATTTGCTGAGTTGTTGCCACTCGGATTCCAGCCAACATAAGTTGTTAATGGAGCCCCTTTCAGAAGCACGCAGTCTCTAGCACAGTTTGATGTAAGTGCTCATTGGTAATGCCGCAGCCACTATGACTAGCTTTTTCATGTGCTGCAACCTCTACTTTCAGGGACCCAGCACTCGCCTGCACGCTCAAAGGCAAAGGCTTTTACGTCTTACCTGCTAGCAGTCACTGCCGTGAGGGGAACGGCTCTCCTCCAGTCTTCCTTTTCCTCTTGCCAGTCGTGAGGGGAACGGCTCTCCTCCAGTCTTCCTTCTCCTCTTGCCAGCCGTGAGGGGAACGGCTCTCCTCCAGTCTTCCTTCTCCTCTTGCCAGCCGTGAGGGGAACGGCACTGGACACAAACGGACTACACACCCCAGCAGGCGCAGGGAAGACGCCTGCTGACATCGTCATTGCGGCGCCAGAAGGCGCAATAAGTTGAGACCCGGCCTCCCGCAGCGCGGGACACGCTTACCTGCTAGCAGTCACTGCCGTGAGGGGAACGGCTCTCCTCCAGTCTTCCTTTTCCTCTTGCCAGCCGTGAGGGGAACGGCTCTCCTCCAGTCTTCCTTCTCCTCTTGCCAGCCGTGAGGGGAACGGCTCTCCTCCAGTCTTCCTTCTCCTCTTGCCAGCCGTGAGGGGAACGGCACTGGACACAAACGGACTACACACCCCAGCAGGCGCAGGGAAGACACCTGCTGACATCGTCATTGCGGCGCCAGGAGGCGCAATAAGTTGAGACCCAACCTCCCGCAGCGCGGGACGCGCGCGGGCAGCGCCCGGGCGAAGCCCGGACCAAGGGCGGGCCCGTCCTTGCCCGTCAGTGACCGATAGAGGCCGGGCTGGGCCATCTCTCTTTTGTTGGTGGCATCGAACCAGGTGAGCATTGCCCCCTGAACATCTGTATCCCAGCTGCTTAAATTTCAACTATGGGAAAGAGAACTGATACAATACCGCCCCGCCCAGTTATCACAAGTATAGATAGTATGCTGGAAAGGGCGGTGAATATAGTCTCTAATGAGATTGATTTAACAGAGAGGAGACTATTCCTTGGCATTGAGGCATTGCATGATGGTCCTATGTTAGGGCCCGAATTGGCTGATACAGCTGGCTCTCTTCTGCTTTATAGTGCTCAGAATGTTCATCTGACGAACTTACCGACTTCCAGCACCGGTCCTATGCCTGGACATGAAGCTATTCTGATACAGAGCCCAAAGGCTATTAGCACTGTCACTGACCAGGATCCCCCCATGGCCAGTGCTATAGAGTGTGCGGGTGCAAAGAGGAAGAGGAAAACAGCAAAGCCCTTCCCTTTGAAGAGAAAACAACCACCTCGCACCGGTTCTACTCGTTCTGTTATGAGTACCTGGCTACACAAACCTTCACAGACTC
Source organism: Calotriton arnoldi (assembly GCA_963921515.1). Classification (NCBI taxonomy): domain Eukaryota; kingdom Metazoa; phylum Chordata; class Amphibia; order Caudata; family Salamandridae; genus Calotriton; species Calotriton arnoldi. The sequence continues at coordinate 27,743 of CAWUFW010022846.1, read as the reverse complement.
AGGCCCAGAATTCTGAATTTGTCGTCTCCCCTCACCATGGAGAACTAAGGAACTCTGTTAGCACTCAGACGAGTACTATATTGCCCTCTCCTCCATATAACAGCTTGGGAGAGACCTTTATTGACACTGTAATTAATAGTATTTTTGGGCAAATTAAAGATCTGATTGATTCTAATTTCTGTGCTTTGTGGAAACGGCTCGATAGGCTGGATACTTTGTCAAATAAATTATGCTCCCAATTTAAGAATGTTAAACCTGCTCCAGTAGAGGGGGTGGAATCAAGGCTGATATTGGCTGACACTGTCCCTCAGTTACATGTCCCTGCTCCTCCAGCCTCATTGTTACCACCACCTGGGACATGCCCTACTTGTGAGAAGGTAAAAGATTGCCTCATAGCAAAGGTCATTGTTACCCCAGGGAATATATCTAATACTGTAGGATTAAATACTTTGCCAGCTACAACTTTACACACACAACCTGATTTTAGTAGCACTATGTGTGCTAACACAGAGAGATCTAACACAAGGGATCTTAATATACACGGGGGGACTTTATCCCAAGCAAACAATATAGATACTCAAGCCAGTAAAGATATATTGAACCTTCCACCTGCATCCTGCCCATTTGTCTGCGTACTTGCAGGTGTACCTCCACTTAAGAAAAATCAAATTGAGACATGGTACCAACTTCGCAATAAGTGCGTTGATTGGTTATCCAAACATAAGGGGTATAAGGTGGTCGATGCAAATAATATTATCATGGTTCGAAGGATAAGGTGGGTTGGGTCCTCTGTTAAAAATATCGAGGGGGACTGTATTGTTGTTAATTTTCGTAACCCTGCAATGGTGAAATCCCTACTAAAGGTACAGGAAGACACATGTATGGGGCCCAGCAGTATTTTTCTGCTGCCATTGGGACACTTCTACAAACCAATTTTTAGCTTACAAATGAATGATGGTGCTTCCCTATCGAGGCATAATAGGTTTTTGCCTCTGTCCTCATTAGACACCCAAGATTGACTTGCACCCGCCCAGTTATCTATTGAAGCTAATAGTTTATTTGATGAATGCCCTTTGGTAGGACATCCAAATCCAACTAGGACCGGCATCAACTCTAAACTGAGTATACTTAGTTGGAATGTCGCCGGTCTGGCATCTAAAATGAATTTACCAGACTGGATTGAAATAGTTGAAAATCAGGACATTATAATGATGCAAGAAACCTGGGCCACTCGGGATTTCTACTTAGAAGGGTTTCAGTGTTTTAATAATGTTGTGCCGGTCCCCAAGGTAGGGCGACCATCTGGCGGGCTTTCGATTTGGGTGAACATTCTAACGGGTGGTAATGTGAATGTTTTAGATACAAGAAATGATAACATACAGGCTTTGATTTATACAAGGGGTATTTCCATATGTTTAATTAACTTTTATAACAATGATTTTTATTCGGTGCCAAATATCATGTTTAATAATTTGTTTAATTTTATTTTAACTCTACAAAACCTTAAGGCTTTTACTAATGTTGTCGGCATTTGTGTGGGGGGAGATTTTAATGCAAGGATTCCAATGAGTAATAACATACCAATATTTCCGACCACTTGTTTGTCTCGGTTCACTAGGGGTACAGAATTATTAGATTATTTATGCAATCATAATCTAATTAATACTATGGATATTGCTGCTATCCCCGATAAAGATAATCGTATTGAACCAACATATAGAGGCAGGGGTTGTGCCTCCACTATTGATTATGTTTTTATCTCTTCTATCTTAGAAGATAGTTTGCTAAGTGCAGAGGTTATACCGACCCATCATGGCGACCACAATCCCATTAAAATATTATTGGAAATTGCCCCTAAATCTGTAAACAACAAGGAGTGTGGTGCTAGGAATCTGTTACCCTCTACAGATAATTTGAGATTAGTCTGGCGAGGAATTGATATCAACAAGTTATTTGTTAATATGTTAACTGCTTTCTCGCCACTTGTCGATACCTGCTTGTCATTTAAGGATCATAATCCCGATGTGATTGGTGCTTTCACTCAATTGTGTGAGGGCACAAAATGGTTGTTGTCAAGGCCTATTACGAAAGCTAGAACGGGACCGAGATGGTTTAATAAAGACTGCTCCTTAGCCAATAGAAAGCTCCGCAAGGCACTGTCAACGACCCCTAGAGACCGGGTACTCGTTAAATTCTTGAGGCACCATTATAAGACAGTAACTACACAAAGGAAAGATGAAATCCTAAAAAATCATTGGGAGAGCTTAGCGTGCAGTGCATCTTTAAAAAAGGGAAATGGTTTTTGGGCGGCAGTTAAAAACATCAGGACACTAGGACATCCCCTAACTGCTATCAGTTGTAACATAACCAGCGACTTATGGGTGGCCCATTTCTCTAAAATCTACTCGGCCCCAATTGGAACAGAGGACTTATATGAATATCATGCACCTACCCCAATAGATATAACTCTGTTAGAAGTGGAAGATGCAATCCAACAAAGTTTGGGTAATAAAGCGCCGGGCCCTGATGGGCTGCCCATCGATCTTATTAAAAATAAACCAGATTTTTGGGCACCCCTTTTATTGAATGTTTTTAACAATTTAACCTATGATACAATCCCGAGCACGTGGTCCATGAGTATTATTGTACCGATTTTTAAAAAGGGCGATCGTTCTAACCCCAGTTGCTATAGACCTATCTCCCTCATCGACAATACCCTGAAAATCCTGGGAAGGATTCTCTATAATAAGATAAGGTCATGGGCTGAGGGTGACAATATTTTAAGGCCGTGTCAACTGGGGTTTAGAAGTAAAGTAGGCACAGTAGAACAGTGCCTGAATTTAAATTTGATTATTGGCAAGTATACTGTTGCAAAAAAATCTCCTATATATCTCGCCTTCATGGACCTCACCTCTGCGTTTGACCTCGTTAATAGGTCACGCTTATGGTCTATTCTTTTAAAACAAGGTTTGGATGAAGTTTTAGTTCTTTTTTAGCATATTTGCACAGAGATTTGCATGCGCGAGTGAGGATTAGTCAGGATGGGGACGTATCAAGTGATATTAAAATTGATAGAGGTGTCAGACAGGGGTGCGTTCTGGCACCTCTCCTTTTTATCCTATATATTAATGATTTGCATGATTCACTAGTAAGACTTACCCACGACGTACCGAGTATAAATGGTAATATACTGCCAGCCCTATTGTATGCCGATGATGCGGTTTTAATGGCATGCACCCCAAATGCCTTACGCATTTTAGTACGAGGTTTTGTAGATTTTATGGCTGTTTTAGATTTGAGGACTAATTTAAAAAAATCATTTTTAATGGCATGTGGTCCTAAAAAGCGCCCCATTAATAAAATTATTGTTAACTCAGAAAGTTTACAAAGCACTTGCACTTTTTCTTATCTTGGGTTACTTTACGCTACAAATGGCTCTTGGTCTGAACATGTGGCATACAGCAGAAGTAAGCTGTCACGAAACATTAATACACTTCTGGGATTACCCCAACCCAAAAGGTCTGAAGCCGTTTTAGCTTTTAAGAAAATGTTTAAACTACAGTGTGCTCCCATCACAACCTATGGAGCAGAAATCTGGGGCTTTACCAAATGTAGTAGTATTCAATGCGAAGAAAATAGACTATGTAGAAAACTCTTGGGAGCACCGATTTCTTCATCGGTATATGTGTGCCACAAAGAACTGAACCTGCCCTATATCGAAGATTACATTAGGGCTCGTCCGGCACTGTTCTGGGTTGCAATTTGGAAAAACACTGCGGCAACTCTCACCAGAGATATAATAACTGATTGCCTTAGATGTGAGAGGGGCGGGGACATACCATGGCTTGCCGCTGTAAAAGAGAGCCTAAAAAGCGTAAATCATTTACGCATCTTTTTAAATCCAACTCAATCCGAGCAAACTAACAAAAAAGCAATACAAGATGCATTGTATAAAAAGTATAGCGATGAAAGGCACTGGAGAGAGACCAAGAAAACCTCAGTTGTAAGGTATATGTCCATAGAGGATTGTTCTTATTTGCCTGCTAGATACCTTTTAAAACCCATAGGACATTGGGAAAGAGGGTTGTTATTTCGTTTACGGGCAGGTACTATGAAATATTTATTATGCTTCCCCTTGGGCTATAATACTGATCTTGATGCATCGCCCTGCCCTTGCAATGCACACAGTAATCAAACAATGTTGCACTTTTTATTCTTTTGCAGTTTTTATTTTAAATTTGCAAAAGGATTTTTGATACCTTTCTTTAAATCACGTGCTATTTCCGACTTCAGGACAGCCTACACGGAAGTGCTTAAATTGGCGGATGATGAATTAATTTTCCGTGTCGGATCATTCCTGAAGTCAGCCGTACGGTCACGTAGAACTATGTGTGCCCAATGAAGGTCGTTAGAAATGTATTTTACTGTATTGTTATTAAAACCCCCCACCGATTGTTAATATATGATATATCACGCTATTTATGATCCATTTTAGTCACTGTTATAAATGTACTGTATCTTTTGTTTTGAATATGTTGCCATCTATGAATTGTTTTTATTGTGCTTTTATGGATATTTCATATTCGAATAAAGATATTTTGATTGATTGATTGTAAGTGCTCTTGCATTGAAATACTTGATTTTTCAAACCAAACTCTAGGCGTACTTGGGCAAGTGAGAAGGATTTTGAAATATGAAGCGCATATTTATAAACCTTTGATTGGACTTTATTAAGAGTAACTGTTTGGCATCCTTGTATAATTTCTGCACTGTAGGACACCGTTGGCATCAATTGAGCTGATATTACGGAAAGCAGATGGCTAAACAATGGACAACTCAGTTTCTGTTTTAGAAATCTGAACCCATGGGTTAGCAACTCTGTTTTTGCCTGAATAGCAACTAGATGGTGTTTAAATGCCATTTGATGATCCATGTTAAATCCCAGATATTTATATGTGGGGGTTACCTCCACCTTTTTTCCTTCTAAAAACTAGGAGTATGACTTACATTTGAAGACGACCATTTTAGTTTTGTTCACAGTAGCTCTAGCCCTTGCTTATCCATATAGCTTTTAGGGCATTCATGCTGCGTTGCAGACCTATTAAAGCTTTACTCAATAGGACGATATCATCTGCGTATCGTTGGCATCCAAATTGTTCTGATGCAAGAACAGGTGGGTGGCAGTTATTCAGTGGGAGAGCGCCTACTAGATCTGCAAGATATAGATTAAACAGACCTGGTGCCAAAACTCATCCATATTTAAGTCATTTCTTTGTGGCGATTTTGTTTGGAACTTGGCCACAGTCTCCAATTCTGACTTGCATCCAGATTTCTGAATTTAGTTCAGTGATTGCCCTCAATAGGCCTCTTGAAAGGCCCAATTCCTCCAGTTTTTACCATAATCTTCCTCGAGGAACTCGATCAAAAGCAGACTTGAGGTTTATAAAAAACGCAAATAGCCCTAATTTTCTATATTTGGCCTTCTCTACTAAGAGAGTTAATGCTGTTAGATTCCTTAGTGTCCTCAAGCCTGCTCTAAGTCCTGTCTGAATTTGTGATATTAGCTGTTTTTCATCTGCCCAAGCTTTCAAATAAAGGAGTAGACAAGATGAATAGAGCTTTGCTTTGACGTCGATTAATCTTTTAGCCTGTAGTTGAGTGGTGAGACTGGATTTCCGCTTTTGTAGGTCGGATGAAAGATGTTGCCTTTCCATGAATCTGGTATTTGAGTGGTACAATAGAGATCATTAAAAAGTGGTGCAAAATAATAGGCCCAGTAAGTTACATCACCTTTGAATAGTGCATTATGGATTCTATTCAGACCAGCTGCACCTTCTGGTTTTAATTTCTTTAAAATTCCCATCAGCTGTTCTGTATCCACAACTGAGATGTAGTGATCATGATTTGTGGGAACCTTATGCTTATCGGAATTAACTTGGTTGCCAATATTTGCGATGACTGGACTTGTCTGAATTTGGGTTTGGCCAGCTGTCTCCCCCCCCCGCCCTCTAGCTCTGACACTGTATACATTGCAAGAACGTGAGTTTCCCATGTAGCTGCATCAATCCTTGAATTGTACTGTCTGGACTTTCCAGGTGACAACCTATTCACCAGCGGCCAGAATTTTTTTACTATTCTGGTGTTTGCTGGACATCAGGAGCTTAATACACATATCCACTTGGTAGCTTCTTTTCTCCCTTCAGCAATATTTTATATTGTATTTTCATATTTCAGTAGCCTGTATTTATCCGGCCTCTTACCTAGGGTTAACTTCTTTGCCACTTTTCTTGTCCATGACCCCCGTTTTTGATGGCTATGCTTATATTTTTAAGAGGTAGCATTTTGATGGAAAATGTTGTCAATAGTAATTCACATAAAGGTACCCATGTCTTTTCTCGCTCCCCTGCTTCTGATCCTACTTTTTCCTGTTTTTCTGATTTGCTTTTTATGACCTTGATCGCTCCAGCACAACGGTAGACCGCTGCAAACAGCTTCTCTAACCCCAGACCATGCCATTTTAAACGTTTTAAGCTATAGGTTACTGGGGCAGAGATTAAGTTGTTTGCCGGACACAGCTGATTGCACTTGCACAAAATCTGGATTGATTGAGGGAAATGATCACTCTCTGAGCAGGGAGTATTTGAAAGTGACACACTTGAGGTAGAGCTGCTTCGTTAATTAATGTGTAATCAATTGTTGAACTTTTTCTACCTCTTAAGAAAGTAATTGAAGTGGATGAGTCCTCTTTTTTATTGCCGTTCAGGAGCCTAAGCCCAAGTTTTTCCAGCCGCTTTCTAAAATTGATTCTGCCCCTTTTTATACTGGCATTGCCTAGATATGTATTAAAGTCTCCAGAGATGATTAAAGTTGCATGCTTGTATTGCTTCTGTAGAGTTTTTGTTATTTCGAGCAGCTTTTCCATGTTCTCCCTTTTTTTTGCTTTGCTGGGGTGAATATATACATTTGAAAACAGCACTGCTATACGAGTGGGGCTTGCCTTCTTGGGCTCCAGCAACATTGCTTGCATCCAGTTTACTCCGAGGACTATTTGTCTGTGACCCAGTTGAATTTGGTGGAGAAAAACATGGAGACTCTGCAGGCTGGGCAGAATTCCTGAGGACTTTTTTGAGATTGCATGCTTATAGCTGAGCAGTGCTGGCAGAGATTTCTAGCATTTCACAGGCCAAATAATATATATTTAACAGGATGCCATCAGGCCCGGTTCTGGAGGAGTGGTGGGGGGAGCAGGTAGGCCAAGCCCTCTCAATGCAGCCTGTGGCTCTCCCAAGGACCATTTACACTTAGAAATAATTATTTTACTGTTTTTGGTAATGATTCACGTGAGCCTGCAGCCCCACTTTCTCAGCTTAATTGATTAACTTAATGCCTTTGCCTATCTGAAGTGTCTGGGATAGGTGTGAATTCAGTATGGTTGGTGGTAGTTATGATGCACATGTGAACAGTGGTGGCATCTGTGACTCTGCCTTTATATCAAAAGAGACCACAATCTCCCCAAACACTGTACTTGAGAGACACCATATGACAGAAACAATCTGATAGGACATTGACATTTCAATTACTTTTCTTGAGATATCAAAATCCTATTGAATTGGTTCTGCTACATGGCGCACATACACACACATACATATCTATATTCATTGACAAAAACAAAGGTTACAGGGACGTTATAGTTAGGAAATACATTTGTAAAAAACCTTAGAAATTCACAAAAAAATACTTCATAGCTAGGCTCAGATTTTACACACACAAAACCATAGAAATTCAGCAGTTATATTTACCTGAGCTAACTGTAACTTACACACCCGCCATGCACTGCTTATGACATTACATATTACATCCTTCATGACATGGTCAGTGACATCACTGATGACATCACTCATGATATCTAAGGGTGCACCACATGAATTTCCTCAAGTCTCACTTTGAGAGGTCCGAAGTGAGCATGCTCCTGGTGACAGATGAGGGAATGCAAGAGGAGAGCGAGCCTCTCCCTGCCCACCTATCTTCACAGGAACACAATGGGTCAATGGTAGGTGTCAACCTCTCTTATTTACAGGTTGTCAGTTAGGGTGAGGGCCAGTATCAAGGAGGAACTCTTCAAGATGTTGGCGTTAAAGGTGATTGAGCCCTCCAGCATGCCCTGCTCCAGCCCAGTGGTGCTGGTACGAAAGTCTACCCCACCGGGTGCCATTCAAGAATTAGGTTCTGTGTGGACTTCAGAGGACTCATTTCTGTCATGAAAACTGATGCACACCCCATCCCTCGAGCTAATGAGTTAATTGGCAGGCTGTGCACTGCCAAGTTTCTCAGTACTTTTGATTTGACATCAGGGTACTGTCAGATTGCTCTGATTGATGGGTAAAAGAAAGGTCAGCATTCTCAATCCCCGAGGGCCACTTTAAATTTCAGGTGATTTCCTTTGGCTTGAAGAATGCCCCTGCCGCCTTCCAGAGGGTGGTTAACAGGGTCCAGGCTGTGAAGGAGGCCTTCTGTGCCGCCTATCTGGATGACATTGCTGTCTAAAGTTCTAGCTGGGAGTAACACTTCCAACACCTCCAGGGGGTATTTCAGGCCTGACTATCAAGACCAGTAATTTCAAAACAGGGCAGGGTTCCTTGGTGTATCTGGACCACCGGGTAGGTGGGGGCAAGGTGTAGCCCCTCCAGGCCAGGATTGCGACTATCAGTTTTAGGTTGTGGCCTGACAACCACCTAAACCTCAGACTGAGGGAAGGACCTTTCTGGGCCGAACAGGATACTGCAGGAGGTTTGTTAAGGGATATGGCACCATTGTGGCCCTCTTGACAGAGCTGACTTTGAAGAAGCTGCCTAGGCTGGTAGTCTAGACTGATGCCTGTCAGAAAGCCTTTGATACCCTCAAGAAGGTCATGTGTAAAGCACCTGTACTGAAGGCTTCTGACTTCTCAAAGAGTTCATAGTGCAGGCGGACGCTTCAGAGCATGGCAAAGAGGCGGTCTTAGCAAAGTGCAATGAAGAGGGCCCAATCCAACCGGTGGCCTTCATTAGCAGGAGCCTACTTCCACAGGAAGAGATGTGGCGTGTGATTGAAAGATAAGTTTTTGCCGTGGTCTGGGCAGTGATGAAGTTGAGACCATACCTGTTGGAACTAATTTTCTAGTTCAGACAGACCACATGCCCCTCTGATGGCTCATGCAGATGAGTGTTGAAAATCCCAAACTGTTCAGGTGGTCCATCTCTCTACAGGGAATGCACTTTACAGTGGAGCACCATCTGGGGTCAGACCACTCCAATGCTGATGGTCTCTATGCCTTAGTGAAGAAACCTCCCAAGGGGTTGGGTAGCTCTCCCCACTTTCAGCTAGGGGAGGCTAGTGTTAGACTTGACAGTCTTAGGCTGGTCCACCACCCAACCTTTTGCCTTCCTCCCCCACTTTTTCTGATCTCGTTTTTTCTGGTATTAGGACTCTGCTCACTTTCGAACTGCTAAACATTGCTATCATGCTTGACCTCTCTCCCCAAAAACATGAAAATATTGGTTCATCCCCAATTAGCATATTTAATTTACTTATAAGTCACTAGCAAAGTGGTACTCCCTGTACCCAGGGCCTTTAAATTAAATGCTACTTGTGGGTCTGCAGGACTGATTGTGCCACCTACTTAAGTAGCACTTTGACCATTTCTCAGGCCTGCCATTGCAGGTTACACTGCCATATCAACCTGGCACAAAAAACCTTTTTCCAAGCTTAAACCATCCAGATGGGCCCTTGACAACCCAGAGGGCAGGGTGCAATGTATTTAAAAGGCAAGACATGTACTTTTAAGTTTTGCATGTCCTGGTAGTGAAAAACACTTACATTTGTTTTTCACTACAGCAAGGCTTGTATCTCCGATAGGATAACATTGGGATTACCTTATTACATCTTACAAGCAAAATCTGCACTCAGGATGATGCTACCAGTGGGATTGGAGTCACAGAGGAGCGCCGTGTCAACAAAGAAGTCAAAACAAGTTTACACTCCCTGAGAGGCAGAGAGACCGTCAAACGCATTCAAAAGAATCAAGTTGGACACATCCATCAAGTGGCATCATATCGTCAAGGCCCAACGGAAGCATCAAAAGGGACCCGATTGACCGAATGAAAACTTAACCGATTGTTTCTCATACCAAATGTCATGAACAGGTAGAGCTGGTCCCACATTACACCTCGAGGGGAGACCACGATATATTAAACAGAAGCGCAATAATAAGGCTACTAGAAACTCTCCCAGCCCTGAGACATATTAAATCCAGGGATCTGGAAAGAATCGAGTTCAAACCTAATCCCAATCGAATAGGGTCTGAAATCACAACAGCAACTTTGATAGATCACTCTATTACTGAACAGATTCTGAGGCACAAGGAGTCCTTTGCAACATGGGGTATAGAACTGAAAAAGGTGGAACCACCCTGTTACCCAAGCCCACTACAACAGCCCTATTGTACAGGGGGCGTATTAAAAGGAGCGAAAGGTCCCGATAATCCCGACCAAACGAAAGGTGACGGCCAAACAATAAGACAAATTCTGATTACTATTTCACACCCAGAAATAGCTAACTTCGAGGATAATCAGCAGTTGAGTCTTTTAAACATGAACCAAGGAGCAGCATGAACAAAAATACACAAAAACTCCAAAATTGTCCAGGGCTGCAAGATCTGTTCCTGGAACATGAATGGTTTAGCCTCCAAACTTGAAGAAACCGACTTCACAGACTTCATCCTACAGCATGATATACTGCTATTTCAAGAAACATGGCAGTCAACAAACACCCCAATCGTAGGTTATAGAACACCTCAATCCAGCCATAAAGGAGGCAAACCATGGAAGAGCAAAAGGCGGCTTATCGACTTACATTTCGACAAACGTCCTTTGGAAAGAAGAAGATATCGACTTAGACTCCCCCTGGATGCAATGTATTAAACATGCAGCTTTGCCCTCCCGCACTTTGCTAATCTTGAATACCTACATCCATCCCTCCTACAAGCACAAGGGGAGAAACATCCAACAATTGGTTGCCGCACTCAGAGCTTTAAAACTCACCTACCCACATGCCAACATAATACTGTCCGGGGATTTCAATATGAATTTAATGGAAGTCCAGGAAAAAAACCTACCAATACACATGCAGGCTAGGCATGGCAATACACCCAGAAGGGTGAAACTTTGGGTAAGAGATGCGCTGCATCATTGGACAAACTTTCATTGTTCACCTTAAATGGACGAGGTCCGCAGGATAGCCCAGCAGCTTTCACAAGAGTGACAGCTAAATCAGGAGCAACCATTGATTTCACCTTAGCGGATCCCTTTCATATCGAGAATTCCAAATAAAGGAAGGAGCAGACAGTGACCATTATCCTCAATTCTTTATACTAACCAATATCCAAGAAAGGTTTAGGCCAGCTAGCGCCCTTACATTATCAACTCAACTTTACAAACTAAAATGACTAATTTGGAATAAAAACAACGTAGATGCAATCATGGAGGCATGTTTTGCTTTATCGGTTCCTATCGATGCAAAGCCATTAGGGACAGAGGCCTGGGAGTCTTTCGTCAACAGCCTAAACAAAAAATTCTCGAGTAACCCTAAAAGCCAAAAACCTTCAGCGATAACCAGGGAGGCCTGGTACACACATACTGTAAGGATAAAAAAAAGACAACTAAATAAATCTCTCAGATTAATGCCAACTCAGGGCCCATAACCCACCTGGCAGTCCCTGACAATAATTGAACAATTGAAAAGAGACCTAAAAAAGTAGATCTGAGCGGCAAAGCGAACATACAACAAGCAATTCTGGACACAAATGTTCTATGCCAGCCAGCAACGAAACTCAAAACAGTTTTGGGCACACATTAATCTATCAAATGGTAAAAACTGGCACTTTAGCTCTGACATAACTGAACATACATGGAGAGCTCACATAGTAGCCATATTTAACACCCAGACTGTCTCTGGGGCACCCGTTAATAACGAAACATCGAAGGTGACCCGGTCTGCTTCCGGTACAACAACTTCTAAGGATATTCCAAAGAAAGGGACCCGGATGGCCATTACCCCGAGATTAAGCTCCCAGGCCCTAGTGTCCAAAAGCAACCATAAAATAGATTTCACGACCTGTACATCAAAACCGATAAACGACGTCTATCCCCAAGTCAAACAGCCAGAAGGCAAATTCCAGCCAGGTCCACCTGAAACACCAGGGTCAGACCCACTAGACTACCATCTACAGACTACACAAAAGCAGGTATTGAATGCCATAAAAAAACAAAGGTCCGATGGGGCCCCGGCTCCAAATGGCCTGCCCAATGCCTTATTTAAAAAAGACCCAGCTTTCTGGTCCAAACATCTAATTTCGCTGTTTGCTCACACATTGGAGACTTGCACCATTCCAGACTCGTTGCGAGGAAGTATCCTACAACCAATATATAAATCAGGGGCTCGTTTAGATCCATCCAATTATAGATTAATAGCCCTTATTGATGTTGAGGCAAAAATGTACGCCACAAATCTGTTGAAAGATCTAGAGGACTGGGTCGATTGTACAAACCTAATCCCTAACACACAAACAGGTTTTCGAGCTGGGATGGGCACCCTAATGAACTTATCTGCTGTCACGCTCCTAGCCAATCAAGCCATTGCTAATTCCAATTTTTTGCACGCCTGTTTTGTAGACCTCAAAGCAGCTTTTGACAAGGTTCCTAGATCCATGCTATGGTCAAAAATGAAATCCTGGAGAGCTTCCACAAAATTGTTAGACTCAGTTATCAATCTCTACTCAAAAACATGGGTCCAAATAAAAATGGGGAACGGTCAAAGCCTAACAAACAAAATTATGACCATCAACGGCTTAAAACAGGGGTGCGTCTTGGCCCCCTGTTTATTCAACATCTATACAGCTGACCTAGACAATAACCTCCGCCTAACACAAGGGGACCCGCCAAAATTGGGCAACGCCCGAATATCAAGCCTGCAATATACCGATTACATCGTGCTGCTCTCTCAAATGAGGTCTACAGTGATTGATAAACCAACTAGCAGAATACACAGCCTCAGCCCAACTAGTTATAAATTTCCAAAAATCTAAGGTTATGTGTTTTTCTAGCTCACATAAAAACCAACCGAAATTCACTTGGACGATTAACAGCAACACCCTGGACCAGGTGGAAACATATAAATATCTGGGTGTACTATTAGATCGGCATCTCAACTATAAGCAATATCTAGAACTACAGAAATTCAAAGCAAAACTGCTACTATTTGCATTTAAAACCTTGCAAAAAAAACTCAGTGACTGTTCGACAACCCATTTACTAAAGGTCGTGGCAGCAAAATTCTTGCCATCAATCACGTATGGATCGGAACTCCTAAAGACAAAGGACTCACCAGTCTTAATCACTGCGCAAACTAGCCTTTTCAAGAATATATTTTCAATTCCGCGCCACATTTCACAAGCCTTGATCAGATTGGAATTTGGGTTAAAAAACCAGATACCGACAAGACAAGGGGCCCTTGCCAAATACTATTGGAGAATGAGGGCACCGGAGGAAGACTCTAGCACACTACTGCTGGCTGGAGGTTGAAAAGCAATCCAGATTGAGCAAGTCAGTTCACCTATTTTTAAAACAATCCATTGCAGCTCTAAAGCTAGAGGATGCTTGGCACACAATATCATCCTATCCGGAGTTTAAACGAATAGCCAATAAAGCCATCAATCGATAATCCCAGGTCACAGACAAAGCCTCTTTGACCTCTAAAACCAACATATGGATGGTGATGCCAACATATAAAACGCTAAAACCTCAACCATACCTGATAGAACATTTTGCAAATCAAAAAAAGCGGAAACTGATTTTATTGAGACTGGGTGTTTACCCATCGAAAGATCTTATCCCAAAATGGAAACGGGCATGGCCCACAATGGATTGCGGCCTTTGTGGATGAGTCATTACTTCACCTATTAGGTATCTGCCCGGCACTATTATCCATACGCCAAGTCCTCTTACGGCCAATACTGTAAAGAGAACAAATAAGGACTTGTAGATCTGCCGTAATAAAATGCTTAGGAGGCTCGACAGTCCAATTGGCATGCAAGGCAATAAAGTTTCTGAGCCTAGCGGCAAATGAACTAGAAAAGAGTGACAGACAACTCAAACCGGTTGGGCACGCAAGGTGATAAAGTTCAATTGAACACTTTGCAGTCCATTTGTTTACAGCATCATGCACTTTACCTTGGAGAAATAACAGGAAACTATCAACAGCATCAGCACCTTATCTTAGATAACCAAGTCGAACTTATCTTTAGCCACAACACTTCATAATAGAAATATAACTCGACCTTGTCTTCTAGAACCATCTTTTTACTGAAATGAACACTGTCAATTACACTTGTCTATTGCTCTAGGTCTTCTTTCAGAGAGAGATCATGTACCTTGCGTGGCTGTGCACAGCTCAAGCAGAATCCCACAAAAAGTCCGCTCTTTATAGCATGGCTGGCTACTAATAAGACTGTAGGAAACCAGTGTATTCTGTCTTAACTTGTTTTTATTATAAATTTTAATGAAATTTAAGGCAACTAACAAATCAAAATATTTGCTTGCGAATTTTATGTGCATTGGTGGATATGCCGCCCTTTTATGATTTAAACTAAATCAAATAAAAGTATTTTTTTCATTTCATTTTTTCATTATTACATCTTACAAGTGTAATTTCCAAATAGGAAGATATGACTGATTCAAGTTTGGCATCTATGGAATCCTAATTTAAGATCCTAACTTATGGTGAAGTTGGAGTTTAAAATATAATTCTGATAATGCCACTTTTAGAAAGTTGGCATTTTCTTGTTTTAGACGTTTGGTGCCTATAGCCTGTCTCTGATCACATGACTGGGTATAGTTGGCAATTTGGCTTTATGTATTCCTCCTAGACAGAAACACACAATGGGAGCTAAGATGTGATTTGGTGGGCCATCCAGGAAAGAAAGGAGGGAGGAGCTGGGCACAACCTCACTTACACCCGAATATGCTGGGTCCTGTCAACACACAAAGGGCTGCAGACACTCCTGTAGTGAGTCTGGAGCCAGAGCAGGAAGGGAGGTTCCCTGTGCACTTCAAAGACATGTTTTTGAAGTCTTCCCCACTTCAAAAGCACCACTGGGTGTAGGTACTGAACCTCAGACACCACCACTTTAGTACACTACCGGACCTGAGGATACTCTGCCAGGAAGAACGCTGCTGTGCTACTGAAGGACTCTTCCGGACTTCTGCTTTGCTGATCTGCTGCCTGCTGCCCTCCTGCCTGGATGAGAAGGACTGGACCTGCATCACTTGACCCCAGATCGAAGAGTGAATCCAAGGGCTAACTAGCTGGACTCCTGATCTGAAGCCTCAGGGCATTAACAGGCTTCCAACCCCTGCACTTGGCCTAATTTGCTTGCCAGCAGAACCAGTGTATCTCTGCTGTTGACCAATACATCCCCAAGCAGAACCGACACATCTCCTTGGCTGAGCTGTGCAACCCAGTACAGAACTAACACATCACCGCTGCTGCGTGGATTGGAACTGTCACAAAAGCCTCTTGCATTTTGGGACTGACACATCACCTTCAGAACTGCCGCTGTGTGATGCTTTACCCAGTGTATGATCCTTGGATCCCTCATTGATGACAGCCTCAAAACAATTCTGAAACTCCGCATCGCAGCTTCACCGCTCATCAGAATTAATGCATTGCCTGTGCTACGCCTCGCTTCCTCGACACTGGACTCCGCATCACAAGCCTGTGGACAGGATCCTCGATGTAACGCATCATGACCTCGCACAGCAGCCTTGTCACTTCTCAGCATGACGCATTTGCCATGAGGCGCAATGCATCTTCAACGCGGATCCACACAATGCTCTGCAACCAGGATCTAAGGTACATTGTTCAATGGGCCTAACTGGGTCCTTGTAGCTGGCCTGTGCTCCATTACAGTCGGCCTGAACTTGTGACTTTGTCCCAGTCCGGCACAACCATATATCCCCAATAAAGCTTTTTACTTCTCTATGCTATTTTCTTAAAAACTTTGAAATTCAATATCTCCAGTTCTACTAATGGGGCTTTTGTTATTCTGACACTGTTTTATTAAAAAAAAAAATCATAGTTATTTTTCTAGCTTGGTATGGAATCATTTTGTCTTGATTTTCCACTGTTTTACTGTTTGAAGTGTAGGACAAATACTTTACACACAGCCTCTAAAGTTAAGCCTGACTTTTCTTTGCCAAGCTACCAGAGAGTGCGCACAGGTTAATTTAGGGTTGCCTGCCTCTTACCCTGAGTAGGATTGTAGTTGCTGCTTGACCAGGGCTCAGACCCCAGTCAACCAACAATCCAATTTCTAAACATATATATCAGAGACAACGCATCGTTTGAAAATAAAATGATCTTGTCAATAATGTCATAGAACATGTCATGAGTGTTGTAATATGTAAATTCATAAGCAGTGCATGGAGACAGGGTTCAAGTTATAGTTACTCTGTGGCACAAGTTATTATTCCTTGAGAACTATAACTGGTGAGTTTCAGTGTTTTTCTGAGTTTAAAAGGTTACATTGTCACTTAAATTTTCACCTAATCATAATTTTACTGTTAGACCTGTCAGCCTTAGGGTGGTCTTCCTCCAAACCTTTTGCCTGCTTGCCTCAAGTTTTGCTGTGTTCTTTTTGTTGGCCTTAGGACTCTGTGCACTTTACCACTGCTAATCAGTGCTAAAGTGCTTGTTCTCACTTCCCTAAACATGGTTTGATTGACTTATTGTTAGATCTGTCATCCTTAGGGTGGTCTTTCCCCAGATTTTTCGCCTTTTGGCTCTCATGTTTGCTGATTCTTTTTGTTGGTCTTAGGACTCTGAGCACTTTACCACTGCTAATCAGTGCTAAAGTGCATTTGCTTCTCCCCTAAACATGATGACATTGCTGTGTACCTGATTGGCATCTTTGTTGTACTTGTTAGTCCCTTGTATAGAGGTATATCATATACACAGGGCCTGTAACTCACATACTACTAGTGGGCTGCAGCACTGGATGTGCCACCCACAGAAGTAGTGTTTCAAACCTACCTGAGGCCTGTCACTGCAGTGCCTGTGTGTGCAGTTTACTGCCACTTCGAATTGGCATTTAAAACTATTTTCCAGGCTGTAAACTCCCCTTTAAATATATACACCTCAACGCTAAGGTAGGCTCTAAGTAACCCTAAGGGCAGGGTGCCATGTAAGTAAAAGGTAGGACATGGATGTTTATGTTTGGCATGTCCTGATAGTGACAAACAGCCTATTTAGTTTTTCACTACTGTGAGGCCTTCCTCTCTCATAGGCCAGCATTGGGAATTCCTTAATACAATTTTAAGCTGTAATTCGGTAAAAAAACTTTTCAAACCATAAATAAACTGACCTTCATCCCCAGCAATAATTTAGCAGTATGTAGCCAATCGTTTTGTAACACTCTCGCTAACTTCTTTTGAAACAAAGTGGAAGATTTCTCCAGGCTCTCCTTTATTAAGACATCTTCTCTGGAAGGAAATGCGCCTTTACCCACCCATCCGAAGCCTGATACCATACTGGAATTCACAGAGCTTACAACTGAGCAGGTAATGCTGCTTATCAAATCCACTAAGTCAGGCTCTCCACAGGACCCTTGCCCACCATTGGTGGCCAAACTAGCACTGGAAATTATTGCTTCTAATCTCACAGTTCTCATCAATCAAATGCTCAAGAAAGGTTACTTCCCGACCCAATGGAAGATAGCGTAAGTGTCCCCACTGATAAAAAAAACAACCTTGACCCAACTGACCCTAATAGCTATCATCCAATATCCCATCTGCCACTACCAGCCAAGATAGTGGAAAATACCATGAACCAACAACTAGCAACCTTTCTTCAAAATAATGATCGCCTGGACTCCACTCACTTTGGATTGATAAGCAGCCACAGCATCGAGATGGCCTTGATCATGGCAACTAACGAGTTTAGAGTAGCACTAGACCAGGGGGGGGGAAGCGGCCTTTATCATACTTGATCCATCGGCAGCATTCGATATGCTGCTGATTGGCCATCTCCACAACATCAGAATCGGAGGGGCCGCACTGGCCCTCCTAAGTCCCTTTTTTCTCAGACAAGAACAATCAGTGGCACTTAATGAATTCATATCTGAACAATTCTCACTGCCTTGTGGGATCCTACAGGGATCCTCTCTAAGCCCCACGTTATTTAACATTTTATGTTACAACTTTGACTGATCCAATTAGATCGTTTGGATTTTCACTCACATCTTCAGCCAACGACACACGCATCATCGTCTCTTTTTCAACAGTGAGCAGGACATGGGCATCAGATTCCATGACTGCATGTTTGCAGTCAGTGACTGGATGGCTAACAACTGCCTGAAATAAAATTCTGGAAAAACAGAGGTCATATTGTTTGGAAACCAGATTTCCTTTTTGGTCTCTGTCCTGCTGGCCACACTAGTTGGGCACTCTTGTGACTCTTGCCAAGAAAGCCCAAAATCTAAGAGTGCTATTAGATGACAAACTAACATTTGGTGCCCAGGTTAAAGCGGTCACATCCTCCACCTTCTGCATGCTCAGGACAATAAAAAAGATCCTTTCCCACATCCCTTCTGACCTACAGAAGACAGTAGTCACATTCTTGGTTCTTTCGAAAATAGACTACTGCAATGGCCTATACACAAACATGCAACAGCAATATGTGGCCAATCTGCAAACCTGCAAAATGCAAGAAGACGGCTGCTGTTAGGGATCCCAAAATTTAAATCCACTTCCAATGCAATAAAAAATTGCACTGGCTACCAGTCAGGCAAAGAATTCTCTTTTATAGGTTCTCTGCATTGACTACCAAGCTCTGCATGAGATAGGACCAGATTATCTGAAAAACAGCTACAAATGGTGCTCACTAGCAAGGACTTTACAGTCCTCTGCTGCAAAAGATTCAATAGTCACGAAGTTCAAACGTTCCTCTTGGGGAGGAAAAAGTTTTGTGATTTGCGCATCCAAAACTTGGAATACCTTACCCTTGCATATCAAATCTATGAATAATCTGCTCTCTTTTAGGAAAGCTCTAAAAACATGGTTATTTGGCTTTCAGTGAGCTTCTTTCTCAATAGGTTCAGTAGAGCTAGCACCAAGACACATCCGGGTATTTGTGTGCTTTAGAAGTAAATTTAACGTAACATAACATAACATAATTCCTTATCAGAGAGGAGTAGCTTTTTCAAGTTTCATATCTTTGAAAGTTTCATATCTTTGGAATGGTAATGTTAAATCCTCCTTACTGGTAAAGCTGGATTTAACATTACTGGTTTAGAAATGCCACTTTTAGAAAGTGGACATTTCTCTGCACTTACTGCTCTATGTGCCTGACAGCCTGTCTCCAATAAACATCTTGGGTAGGTAACAGCTACACTTTGTTCATTCCCTCTAGACAGCCAGAAACACAGGAAGGTGAGGCTCATCTGCATTCTGAGCACTCATCTGCATTGTAATGGGTCTTCTTGGGCAGGGAGGACTGGGAGGGCTGACACTTACACATCAATAGTTAGTGTCCTATCTACACACAAAACACTGATATTCACCCCCATAGATAGCCTGGCAGACATGATTGGGTTCCTTGTGCACTTCAGAGAGCTGCTTTGAAGTCATCCCCTACATCAAAGGCGCTTTAGGGTAGAAATACTGAGTCTCTGACCCCCTAAAGTCAGACACTTCTGGGTCTTCAACTGAACTGCCGTCAGATGCACTGCTGTGCTGCTTAAATGACTCAACTGGACTGCTTTTCTAGAAGGAGTGCTTTTCTGCTTTTTGCCCTGCTGCCTGTTGCTCCCTGACTCTGCTGAAGGAGAGCTAGACTCTGCCCCTCCAAGTGATTTCCAAGGGCTTGCTGGCATGCCTCCTGTTTTCTGAAGTCTCATGGACACAAAAGACTTCCCGCAATTCTGCTGGGGCTGCTGGACTTTGCCTTCTGTGAGTCCTACCCTTGCCTGGGTGTCCTCTCCATGCTCTGGGCCTCAGAAGTGGGTTCTGCAGCTACTTTGCCCCAAAATTGATGCATTGTCACCTTTGTGCCAATCGGAAGCGAGGCATCCCCTTCGACGCTGACACAGAGGCTGTTCGACCACAGCGGTTCTACAGCCTGTGTAGCCTGGCGACAAAGCTCTGTATGACTTGACAATGCCACATTGCCTTCACCTCAGCGAAGCTCGACAACGACGCAGCAACTTGACTGTATGGAAAAGATCGACACATTGTGCCCTCAGCATCACCACTTAGCTCCATCCAAGGTACTTTCTCACTGAGTCTGGCGTGGGTCCTGTAGCTGGCCTGCCTCGATCGCAGACAGCCTCAACTTTGGATTTGCACCGGTCCCTCGCAACCTCAAGTAACCTTTTGACCATTAGTAACTTCTAAGCACTCTTTTTGCATTTAATCTTTACAAATTCATATCTCGACTTCTACTGATCGGATTTTTGTTGTTTTGGTTTTGTTTTACTCAGATAAATATTACCTAATGTTCTAAACCTGTATGGAGTCTTTTTGTGGTGTATTCATTTTGTTACTGTGTGTGTGTTTTGCACAGATACTTTACACATTGCCTCTTTTAATAAGCCTGACTGCTCTGAGCCAGGCTACCAGAAGGTAAGCACAGGCTATCTTTTAGTGTGTATCTAGCTTGCCCTGACTAGAGTGGTGGCTCCTGACTGGCCTAGGTGCATACCTCAGCCAACCAGGAATTCCATTTCTAGCACTTTTGACATATTTAATTTACCTATGAGTCCTTAGTAGACTGCACTACCTGTGCACAGGGCCTGTAAATTAAATGCTACTAGTGTCATGTCCCCACACAAAGGGATACATACTCCCCTGTAGAGAATTTGGAGCCAGGGCAGGAAGGGAGGACCACTGTGCACTTCAAAGCCCTTCTTTTAAGTATCCCTCACTTCAAAGGCACCACTGGGCATAAGAACTCGACTTCTGACCCTACCAACACACTACACTGCTGACCTGAAGATACCTTGAAAAGAAGAAGGACTACTGTGCTGAAGGACTAACACTCTGCTGGACTGCTATCCTGGAAGAACTGCTTTCTGTTGTGCTGACCTGCTGCCTGCTGCCCTCTCTTCCTGGGTGAGAAGGACTGGACCTGCCTCTCTTTTCCTCAGAACCCAGAGTGACTCCAAGGGCTAGCTGGCTACTCTTCTATTCCGAGGTCTCAGGGACACAACAGACTTCAAACCACCCTGCTCCTACACCTAGGACCATTGGAAATGGGCATATGGTGTTCTGCATCAGCACCGAGGCATCCTCTTCTGCAGGAGCAGAATCGATGCATCCCCACCATTGCAGGACCGGTACAACCCTTTTGGAACCATTGGAACGTCCTCAGAACTGACACATTGCTGCTGTTGCATTGAAAAACCTGACACTTCGTATAATGGAACAGCGCATCAACCTCGGAACTGATGCATCTCCCCCTTTGCATGCAGAAAATCGATGCATCGCCGTTGCAGTGTGGACCGTCAACAACGTATCACCTCGTCTGCACCCCGCATCTTGTCATCAATGCACCAAGGTGCTTTTGCAGCAGGCCAAACCTGGTCCCTGTATCTGACCATGCTCCATCGTGGGTGGCTTGAACTGTTGACTTTGTACCGGTCCAGTACGATCAGCTATCCCAAATAAGCGCTTATTGTTTTTAAGCACTATTTTCACATTTATTCTTCAAAAATTAATATGTCAAGTTCTGCTCATTGGATTTTTGTCATTTTGGTATTGTTATATCTATAAAATTGAGTTCTATTGTCATTAATTGTTGTGGATCGGGGAGGTGCCGCCTTACCTGTCACCATGTCCCCTCCTCTTTTCTCAGAGCCCTTCAGGTGCTGCACGCTGTCCCTTTAATTCTTCGCTGTCCTCGGCCTCCCCGGCCGATCACGTGACTGGGTCAGCTGGTGAGGCGGGCTTCAAAGAGGAAGAGAGGGAGGACTCGAGAGACGGGCAGCGGTCCTGTTTTACGAACGTGGAGACGCCAGAACCGGGACTCCAAACCTTTCTCGTCGGACCAGGACTGGGAGGACTTCGGCGCTACATGGAAGCAAGAGTGGACCAGAAGACAAGAACCGCGCAGGAAGCCGGTACGGAGCTGACGGAAACGCCGCCGTCCAGAGACGAGGAAAGAGGGGAGCCGGACCCACTCCGGCAACACGTGGAAGCCCGCCACGGCCCAGGAGGGTTGTGGCTTAAAAAGGTACGGGACCAGCTGGGGGCCGCGTGGGAGAAAGGGAAGCAGGGTGGAAGGGACGGCTAGCCTGACAAACTGCGGTAGCTGGACTTTGCTTGTACCTCTAGCAAGGAGCGCAGTAGGGCGTCACTGGTGTCGGTCGGGTGTTTGTTCCTTCACTCCTTTTCCCCTAAATTCCTACCAAGTGCCACAACGTTTCCCTTATGAGTCTTTTGTTTTCTTTCTGGGGTTACCTGTCTGGATACCGAGGAAGGAACCTGGAAGCAGACGCTGGCGAAGCTCCTTTCGTGCTGTTTAACCAAGGACTGGCCCCTTACCCCACTCTCTGAAGGAAGAGAGAAAGAACCTTTTGTTGTCCTGTATCCGCTACACCCCTCTGCAATACGGATAATAAACCACTGCGTTCCCAACTCAGTCCCTGTCTCCTTGTCTTCGTCTCCTCTGGGCCACACATGGTGTCAGAAGTGGGATCGTAGCGCCTACAGTAACAATGGAGAACCTAATACAACAGCTCATACGTGGTCAGGAGAAGCTGGAGTGGGCCGTAGAGAAACAGATGGCATCGGCCCAAGCCGACAGGGAACTCTTCAAGGACACTATGACCAACCAGGCTGAAAGGCTACAAGGGGTTGCGGACGATCGCCTACAGTTGACCGCCCAATTACAAAACCGTGCAGGGTCAGGCCCCAACATTTCTTTACAGAAATATGGTGCTGGGGAGGATCCAGATGCGTTCCTCCTCAACTTCGAAAGGGCAGCCCGAGCAGCAGGCTGGCCAGAGGCCAAGTGGCCCTTCTTCTTAGCTCCTCTCCTTACCGGTGAAGCACAAGCAGCATACCAGGTGGCTAATGCCACTGGACACACCCCTTACTCGGAAATCAAGGGCATCATTCTAGACCATCTTGGTATGGATGCTGAGGCCTACCGGGTCCGGTTTAGAAAGGAGAGGGGTACTACAGCAGACAACCCGAAGACCCTGTACTATAAACTTAAGTCAGCAGCAGAAAAATGGTTAAAACCCCAAACAAGCACCAAGGATGAAATCATGTCCCTAATTCTTCTGGAACAATTCCTAGAAGCCTTGCCTTACCCAATACAGCGCTGGCTTAAACAACATACACGATTGACCAGCGAACAGGCTGTAGAGATGGTGACATCCTTTTACAGGGCACAACCCCGTTCCCAGCCATGGGACGCGGACAAATCTGTACGCCCTTCCCCTACTCCTCTGAAACCCGAAAGGAAGTCAATGAAGCCCAGTATGGAACCCCTGAAAGTGCGGCAGTTCCAGCCAGACCCCATACCTGTAAGAGGTCCCCAGTGTTTCGAATGTGGCGAATGGGGTCACATCGCCAGAAATTGTCCCAGAATAAAAGCTGTCGAAGAGCCAATGGACATAGGGTGCCTTCCACGATCCATCTTATACTCAGAGGAAATGGGACCGAGTTTCCATGTAAGTGTACAAGTGGGGGGGGGTACCTGCAAGAGCCCTGTTAGACTCTGGTTGTGGCCAATCGGTTATCCGCCAGTCCCTTGTACCACCGTCTTTTCCTAACCCAAAGCGAGAGGTGCCCATTCGGTGTGTACATGGGGATGTACGGCTTTACCCTTTAGTGTCCCTTCCTATCTCCCTTCCAAATGGGGTGGTCCTTGAGGCAAACCTAGGGGTTCTTCCTGCCCTTCCTGAAGAAATAATCCTGGGTCGGGACAATCCATCTTTTCTTACCCTCCTGAAAAAAAGTCTTGACGGTAGGGGATTCCCACCCTCTCCATGGCCGACTCTCCTCACCCAGGTTCACTGGCTCTCAGACAAGAGTTTTCATTACGCCCAGCATAATGACCCCACTCTTCAACCAGCATGGGATCATGCTAGACAATTTCCCACAACCCCGAGACCAGTATATCCTCTATTCATCATTAAGAAGGACCTGCTCTACAGGGTCGCTAAAGAGGGGGAAACACCTCAACTTGTAATCCCTCAGACGTTTAGAGACCAGGTGCTTTTCTTTGCGCACTCTCACCTCCTGGCAGGTCATAGAGGTGCGCAGAAGACCATAGAAATGTTATTGCGTTATTTCTACTGGCCTGGCATATTCGCGCATGTTACTCGATTCTGTCAGGAGTGTGAGGTTTGCCAAAAAGGAAATCCGTATAAACCACCTCCAGTGCCATTACAACCCCTCCCTATTATTGGGACCCCCTTCGAGAGGATAGGCATGGACCTTATAGGGCCCCTTCCCCGGACTAGGAAAGGGAACCTCTATGCTTTGGTGGTGGTGAACTATGCCACGCGCTACCCAGAAGCCTTTCCCTTGCGTGCCCCCACCAGCCAAAACATCAGTGATAGGCTCCTGGAGTTGTTTTCTCGAGTAGTGTTCCCGCGTGAGATCCTCACGGATCAAGGCACCCCATTCGTCTCCAAGGTCATGCACGAGGTTTGTAAGGCTCTGGACATTTCGCACATAAAAACGTCAGTGTACCAAACCCAGACGGATGGTCTTTGTGAGCGGTATAACGCCACCCTAAAGCTTACCCTGAAAAAACTGTTGAAGGTAGAGGGGAAAGAATGGGACAAGCTCCTCCCATTGGCACTATATGTAGTAAGAAGCCAAACCCAGTCAAGCTTAGGGTGTTCTCCCTTTCAACTGTTATACGGCTGGGAGCCCCGTAGGCTTCTTGAAATAACAAAAGAATACTGGGAGCACGAAAAAGAGGAAGAAACAAGGTCCTTTCTTGAGTATACGCAGGACTTGCGCACTCGCCTACAGAAACTGCGAGAGTTCGCTGATGCGAACCTGGAGAGGGCCCAAATCAGACAGCAGACTTTTTATAATAAAGGAAAAAAATGGCGACATTTGGATGTAGGGGATTGGGTGTTAGTCCTCACCCCCTCAAGCATACCCAAAATAAGAACAGGGTGGCAGGGACCCTTCAGAGTTACGCAGAAGGTAGGACTCACTTCATACCAAGTACAAGTCACCCCCAAAAGAACCCAGTTATATCACATTAACTTGTTAAAAAAATGGCTGGGTCCTCCTCCCAAGGTTCTACACGTTGTGCATCCCACAAGAGAGGAAGAAAGCACTTTACCCCATCTCATAGTCGATCCGGACCTCACAGAAGAGCAGCAGAGAACCCTACAGTCTACACTCATCCCATTTGCCTCCTTGATCTCTGACCTTCCAGGCCATACCACTATGGCCGAACATTCCATACCGACCCAGCCCGGCCGGGTTGTGAAACAAAAACCCTACCGTATCCCTGCTGCCAGACGAGACGCCATCGAGAAAGAAGTCCAAAGCATGCTGGCCTTAGGGGTCATACGGTCATCTCAGAGCGAGTGGTCCTCGCCGATCGTATTGGTTCCGAAACCGGACGGGTCCGTCCGGTTTTGCATAGATTTCAGGGCCGTGAATGCGATCTCAAAATGCGACTCCTACCCCTCCCACGTGTGGACGAACTAATTGAAAGGCTTGGTGATGCGCAGTACATTACGACCCTTGATCTTACAAAGGATATTGGCAGGTGCCTCTGAGACCATGTGACCAAGAAAAACGGCTTTTTCCACCCCATCAGGATTGTTCGAGTTCACCGTTTTACCATTTGGGTTACATGGGGCACCTGCCACTTTCCAGCGTCTCATGAATAGTGTACTGTCGAAACGCCAAGCCTATTCATCGGCATACATAGATGATATTGTCATCTGTAGCCCCACGTGGGAATCCCATCTCCACCACTGTCATCTTGTCTTCCAGGCTCTCAGAGATGCTGGACTCCATATCAACGCAAGAAAGTCAAGGGCAGGATTTCAGAAAATGAAGTACCTAGGTTATGTGTTAGGTAATGGGCACATTGCACCGCAGGAAGAGAAAGTAAGGGCGATATCCCAGGCCCCTGTCCCCACCACGAAGAAGGAAGTGAGGGCATTTCTTGGCCTTCTCGGCTATTATCGTCGCTTCATTCCCCAGTATTCCGAGGTGTCTTCCCCTCTCACTGATCTCCTCAAAAAGAGTGTAAAACCAGCACACCTCTTGCATCCTCCTCCTGAAGCCATGCAGGCCTTCCGGAGCATTAAGAATGCCATCACCTCAGGTCCCATCCTCCGGTCCCCTGATTTCACTAAACCCTTTGTGCTCCAAACTGATGCGTCCGAGAATGGGTTGGGGGCGGTGCTATCTCAGGTCTCGTCTGAGGGAGTGGAACATCCCATTCTCTTCCTCAGCCGTAAGTTGTTTCCCAGGGAGCGTGGCTACCCCATAATTGAAAAGGAATGCCTTGCTATTAAGTGGGCGGTGGACAAGTTGAGGTACTACCTGGAGGGTTCCCATTTCCTCCTGTATACGGATCATTCCCCGCTCCTTTGGATGAGCCGGAACAAGGGTAACAACCAGAGGGTCCTTCGCTGGTTCCTGGCTCTTCAGCCCTTCTCTTTTGAGGTTCGGCATCGCAAGGGGTCTGACAATGGAAACGCCGACTTGCTTTCTCGGCTCTCACTGTTCCCCGATCGTGAACAGGCTGGGGTGGGGGTGTGTGGCGGAGCACCACCAGCGGACTCCTCCTCCGGGGCTTCCAACATCGGGGAGGTGCCGCCTTACCTGTCACCATGTCCCCTCCTCTTTTCTCAGAGCCCTTCAGGTGCCGCACGCTGTCCCTTTAATTCTTCGCTGTCCTCGGCCTCCCCGGCCGATCACGTGACTGGGTCAGCTGGTGAGGCGGGCTTCAAAGAGGAAGAGAGGGAGGACTCAAGAGACGGGCAGCGGACCTGTTTTACGAACGTGGAGACGCCAGAACCGGGACTCCAAACCTTTCTCGTCGGACCAGGACTGGGAGGACTTCGGCGCTACACGGAAGCAGGAGTGGAGCAGAAGACGAGAACCGTGCAGGAAGCCGGTACGGAGCTGACGGAAACGCCGCCGTCCAGAGACGAGGAAAGAGGGGAGCCGGACCCACTCCAGCAACACGTGGAAGCCCGCCACGCCCCAGGAGGGTCGTGGCTTAAAAAGGTACGGGACCAGCTGGGGGCCGCGTGGGAGAAAGGGAAGCAGGGTGGAAGGGACGGCTAGCCTGACAAACTGCGGTAGCTGGACATTGCTTGTACCTCTAGCAAGGAGCGCAGTAGGGCGTCACTGGTGTCGGTCGGGTGTTTGTTCCTTCACTCCTTTTCCCCTAAATTCCTACCAAGTGCCACAACGTTTCCCTTATGAGTCTTTTGTTTTCTTTCTGGGGTTACCTGTCTGGATACCGAGGAAGGAACCGGGAAGCATCCGCTGGCGAAGCTCCTTTCGTGCTGTTTAACCAAGGACTGGCCCCTTACCCCACTCTCTGAAGGAAGAGAGAAAGAACCTTTTGTTGTCCTGTATCCGCTACACCCCTCTGCAATACGGATAATAAACCACTGCGTTCCCAACTCAGTCCCTGTCTCCTTGTCT